>LBNU01032094.1:22878-36440 GCA_014162995.1 Artemisia annua | reverse complement strand
ACAAAGGAGTGAAGTACATCTTCCAATACACTGCTGGACTGTGATTGAGTATTTGATTTGGTGGTGGAGTATGAAGCTGAAGCTGAGGAAATTAGGTTTGAGTTATGAGGCATCATATTTGAGGTTGAGCTGACAAAAGCTGAGTAAGTGGGAGTGGATGAACGAATTGGACTTCTGACATCTGGCTCAAGAGTCTTAAGCTTGTTGTATAGATCATCAAAAGACATCATGTCCAGTCTACCCTTAGCTTGGAGTGCAATGCTTACTTGCAACCAAGATGGAGGTAAGGATCTCAGGAACTTTGCATTGCAATCTTCATTGTCTGGCCTGGCTTTTAGTTGATTCAGTTGACTCAGGATCTTGTGGAACTTGTCATATCCCTTGTGGTTACCTTCTTCCTCAGTGATCTGAAACTCTTGAAACTGCTGCTTGAGCATGGATTTCCTCATCCTTCTAGACTCCTCATTCCCACCAAACCTAGCTTTTATGGCCATCCAAATATCCTTTGCATCAGTCATGAAGTGAAAGTCACCTAAGTGATCCTCTAGGATAGCCTGAAGGAGAATAGTTCTAACTTTACTTTCCCTCTGCACAGCTTGAATTTCTTCAGCAGTTGTAGGATCAAGATGGTACATCCTTCCTTCTTGATCAGTTCCAGTCCTCTTTGGGCTATTACCTTTAAGGACCACCTTCCAAAGATTGTAGTCAATGTTGGTGATCCAGTTCTGCATCTTCATAGCCCAAAGTGCATATTCTTCTTTCTTGAGGTAAGGGAATTTTGCATTACTGTTTGTGAGATTGAGTTGATGTAAGGATGTGGTGTTTTGATTGAGTGTAACATCTGTCTTATTGTCAGATCCAAGCATGATGGTTGGTTGTTTTGGTTATGTATGTGTAAGAAGGTGATGTTCTTAGATCTTTGAGCACTCGTGAAACTAAGACCTTGATAGATCTTTGAGCACTCGTGAATCGTTAGCAATGTTTATGTATTCTAAAGCGGAAACAAACACAAGTAATAACACAGAATACTAAGAACTCTTTGATCCTCTATGGATCTTTTATAAAAGCTAAAACTTGTTTTTCAAAACTCGTACATAAAATATAATAAGATGTTCCTTTAATAGACAAGGAACCCTAACCCTAAACTGTTTCACAAGAAACGTATAATCTATAAACTATAAAAGATATGCATTATCTTCTCCTAATAAAACTCATGCATATACTAACTAAATTACAAAATACGCGGTTTATCTATATCCGCAGAAACACACTACGCAGAAACTATTCTTCCGCAGATTCCAGCTCTTCAGCAGAATCCATCAGCAGAATCCATCAGTAGAATTCTTACTTAGCATAATTCCCAACAGGATAATTTGTTTTTCATAGGAGTCGAAGCAATCTTTACTCCACATTTGTTTCATATAGGCACACACTAGAACAAAATCAAGAACTTCATTGTCACATTTGTTCCATCACTAGTTTGCCACTAATAGGTGCCTTCACATTAAGTTAGTTGCTTTAGGTGATATTAATTGCTTAATTGTCTTATTGACTTAATATGCATGCTTAATTGTGATTATATGTTAATTTGCTTGCATGTATGCTTTTCATGCAAAATCCACTATGAAGATACTTGCCTAGTTGCCTAAAGAGTTGGTCTTGCCCAAAACCAAACCCCAAAACAAACATCTTTCTGGAAAAACTTTACCAAAAACCTGTTTCTGGCAACCTAAGACTTCAGGCCTTGGCGGCCCCCTTAAATCAAAGGGGTGGCCCCTTTAAAATTAAGGGGACCGGCCACCAATTAAGGGGGCCGGCCATATGTAGGTCGAGGTCTCCTGTTTGCTTTATGCTTTTTAGCCCATTTCACTCTATTTTGATTCCTCATTTCCCTGAATTCACAAACACATTTTGTCCATCAAATCCAACATATATTACCCTTCCATAAACACATAATCATCACACTATAAATACCCCTCATCATCATAAATCATCATTCACTCCATCATGTCATCTCCCAACTACCCAAGATTCAAGCCTTCAAGGGTTGCTAAGATCTCCGTCAAACCAATTTGGAGAAGAAAGCTTGACTCTTGTCAACATACAAATGACGTTGCTCCAAATCAACCAACATCCAAACCTAATTCTCATACAAGCAACTCATCACAAAACAACAACCCCAACATCATTATTAACACTCCACATGCTACTCACTCCACAAACACCACATCCAAAATGCCATCAATTCATGAAGAATCTCTTTCGTCCACAAATCCATCAAATCTTTATGACTACCCAAACAACACCACTTTCTTGGCTCAACAAGACAACCTCACCATCACCCTCACTAATAAAATTCCACAATCATCTCACTCACTCCTACCCAATGATCCCTTTGAGGAACATACTCAATTCCAAGACAATAACCATCACTCTCAACAAAACATGAATCCCATGCCAAATCACAACTCAACAACTCCATCATCACCATCCAACGAACATAAAAGGTTTGTTGAAGAGCTCAAAGAAGCTCATGAGCTTAGTGCTCTTCTTGCCCTACATCTTGCTCAACGCAATTTGGATCCACCTCCATCTAGCTCACCATCATCACCACATGACCAAGATCAAATAAAGAAACATGTCAACAATTGTCCTTGTTGCATCTTTCTCCAACAACAAACCATTGCATTGAATGAACACTTCACTTGGATTGATTATCTTCTCACTAGGTCTTCTCCATCACCCTCACTAACTCAAACAAACCCTTCCGCTCCAAACTCACCACCAACAAACACTCCATACCCATCACCATCAAATCACTAAACCAAATCATCATGCTTTTCAATAAAATCACCAAAACCTTTTTGTACCCCAAGCAAGTCCAAGTGACCTCAAGATGGCAACTTAGTATCTTCTAAGTGTAGTTTACTAAGAAAAGCATAAATGTATGCTTATGTACTAAAGATTATGTCTTTCACATAATCTAATTTAATAATTCTATTAATGAATGCCTCTTAAGTTTTATTGTCATGTTTATATTTAGTTCTCTTGTTCTGTATGCATTGTGTGCTCTAAATATTTTTGCAAGCATTCCATATCTCGATTTCTTTTATGACCTCAAAACGAGGGGGAGTATACGTCAAGGGGGAGCTCCAAGCTCATCGGGATAACCTTCTTGATGCTAACAAAAAGGGGGAGAATTGATATAAACTCACTAAAATACTTGTATATATCTTAATTTTTGTTTTAATGAGTTTAGATTTTGTAATCATCAAAAAGGGGGAGATTGTTGATATAATGTCACACCTCGCCAAGGCGGAAAAGCGAGCGTGTAACTTCATGGATATCATCACAACACATGGTGTCTATATAGAGAAATACTACATGCACATAAATAGAGCAAAGTACAAACACGAAGTGTTGTAACAATACCCCAAAATAAAATAACAAAATCAAACCTTCAAAGTTATCTTCCATAAAGTCAAACAAATTCATATCCAAACATATAGATAATTCATTCTCAAATGCAACTAAAGTCTCTTCTAGTCGCTTCCTTCTATCTTATCCTTAGAATGCTCACCTGAAAATGATGCTTAAAACGTCAACATAATGTTGGTGAGATTCATAGGTTTAAGACACACATTCACATTCATTGCAACCAGTTCACTGTGATTATAAAACATAGCTGGACAAATAATATAAAGTTATCATATAAGCTAACATGTAATCACACAAAATAAGGGCAACCAATGGGACGGAACGTGTCCCCCGCTCCAATATAGACATCAATTAGGTCGCATGTGCGAGCAACAGGATAAGCATCCTCCCAATTGAGTCACTGATAATGCATGCCTGATAATTCCCGATAATCCACGATAATCTCATCACAACATATAACCATCACACCATAATAATCATCACATATTGCATACATACGATAACATTATAAGTCCAAGCTTTTAGACCACACATAATCACAGTAACTCAAATCATTTATGACAAGCATCATTCCCATCCCAAGTTTAAAACAAAGTAAAAAGTATGGGACTATGAACTCACCTTAACTTTGCAGCTTCCAACAAATAACAATCACAAATCTAAACAACACAAATAAATTCACGTTACACATGGCCAAGATAAAAGCTATAACCCATGCAATACTCATATGATGGATGTCTAAGGTTCATATGACCCACCATGGACCTCCTAGACTCCATACTAAACACCAACAACCATTACTGCTCACTAAATCCCTTGCACTTATAATTTCAGAAAACACAGATTTTTGGGGTACATTCACCCACAAAAAATGATAACCATTCTAGCTTAATAACTCACATCAAAAATAGAGCATCGTCTCTCATAAGCATAAAAGCTAATCCCAGAAGCCCATGGTCTAATAACACACACAAATACCCATAAGAAAATCAAACTTGTCAACTATCCAGATTCGGATCTGAACGCACACCAAAAAGTTTTGATTTTAAAAAAATACTTCTACAACTTTTTATCGCGAATTCTTTTCGTGGGAGTCTAACGTAACCTAAAACTTAACTTTTCCAAAAGGGCTAACCTTAATAACACTTTTTCACCCACAAATCACTATCAAACTTTTACCCAAATTTTGTCCCGGTTTAACAGCTTTGACACCTTATCTCGTAAAAATCAAAAGACTAACTTCCCTACCTCGAAATCAGTCGTGGTCGGACTTTTTGGAAAGCTCTTTCTTTGAACTATAATTAGAGTCAAAATTCGTGATCTAACGCATTACCATCTATTAAATAACCTCGTATCTTTACAGCCCTAACATTCTGTCCAAACCCTAACTTGAAAACTAACGCGGTTAACACTCAATTCCCTTAACCAATCATCATACTATTATCAATTAATGATTCTAACATGTTTTACATCATAAATTTACAGAAGTTTATAAACCCTAACTCCATCATAATTTATATCACATGAATTATATCAATAACTAATTAATTGGATGAAAACTAGTTTTAAAAGTATACCTTAAACTTGATTTTTAGCTCCAAAAGCAAAACCCTAAATTTTTCTTCTTTCTCATCCTCTTGAATCGACCATAAACTCATCAAAAATGTTTTTGGGTTGTTTGGTTTGTATATATATTTATTTAGTGGATAATTCCTTAATTTAGAGTTGTAATTGGGCTACAATTGGGTTTCCTTTTTCCCCTAAAACACTCTTGGGCCGATTTTTATTATACACATACATATTTTATATATTTTTTTATTAAATTTATTTATTACACTTAAAACCTTATACTTCTCATATTTTATAAAACCCCATAACGAAACCTAACGTCTTACGCGATAAACCTTAGTTTTTACGACAACTCGGAAAATAACCATTTTCAAAAAGAAAGTTTTCAAAAATAGAATTTCACACACTCTATAAATATATCCCATGAAAACAATCTCCTCATAACTTACTAACGCTCAAATACTTGAACGGAAACTTGTTACGCAAAACCACAAAACACCAAAACTACACAAGTCACTTCGACACCACAAAGGCGATCAAAATGAACTTACCCAAAATCAATACTCCTCAAAACATAACAACAACCTTACACGCAAAGGGATTTAGTGCCACATTCATACTTATCATACTTATATTATATATATTTCACACATATACCCCACATAAACACTTAATTCACACCAAACAAAGTCAAATGGATCGAGACTATTAGTCAAACTAATCTGCCAAAATCACGGTTGTCACATCATCCCCCACTTAGGGAAATCGCGTCCCGAGATTTAACAACTCGTCTCATCACTAACATCAAGAAAATTTATGGATATTAAAGCGGAATAATATACCACACCATAAAACCATAAATCCTTAACCATTCTTATGATGATGTGGGATTCTACCACGATATAAAAATCACAGAGAAAGAACCACAAAATATGAACCAAGTAGATACCCGAATTCACATGATCGAAAACATCCTGATACTCCAACGATACACGAAAAATAGATACACTACCCCGATCAATAACACCAATGATCCAAACGACTTCTCACAGGTAAATACGATATTCCCGCATCTAACTTCCACGATCTAAATCCAACTACAAACGATTTACTCACCAACCACATCAGCAAAAGAAATTCGGATGCTTAAATCTCATCCGATCCTCCCGTTCCCAAGTACACTCAGGACCACGCTTCAAATCCCATCGTACTTTCACCAATGCTAACTTACCACGCTTCCACTCTTAACATCTCAATCCATAATCTCAACAAGTTCCACATCAAATTGAAAGGTTTTGTCAACCTTAACCTCATCTAATGGCACATGCAAACTAGCATCCGCCAAACACTTCTTCTGATTAGATATGTGAAACGTATCATGCACACTACTTAACTCCTCCGGCAATTTCAACCGATATGCCACAAGTCCACTCTTTTCTGTAATCACGAACGATCCTACATATCTCGATGCTAACTTGCCTTTCTTACCAAAACGCACAATACCTTTCCAAGGAGACACTTTCATCATCACAAAATCACCAACATTATACTCCAAAGGCTTACGGCGATTATCCGCATAACTCTTTCGACGATCTCTCGTTGCCTTAAGTCTTTCTTTAATCTGCAACCCTTACACGTAGTTTCTCGTTCCAGTTTAGGATCAATTAGTTGGCTTGCTCCAACCTATGCCCTTAGAACAGGTGATGTACCTTTCCTTCCATACAACACTTCAAATGACACATTCTTAATACTATAATGATAATTATTGTTATAGGAGAACTCAGCTAAGGGTAAATGCATACCCCAACTTCCTCCAACATCAATCACACTCACTCTCTCAGCACTCCATCCAACGCCTGATTGGTACACTCACTTAGTCCATTCATTTAAGAATGATAAGTCGTACTCATCTACATACGCGTTCTCAAGGCTCTATAAAATACTTACCACAACCGCGAAGTAAGTATTTCATCTTGACATAAGCTGATTGACGCAATACTCCATCCCTCTATACCTTTTCTACATCAACATCCCCAATACATTTGTTGATATCAACCTTCACCCATTACTACCAAACTTGTATATATATTTACAAGCGTATGTAAACCATTAAAGATATTTGAAAGGTTAGATTAAGTACCTTAAAAGAAGCCATAAAAAGAGCCATTTCCTTTTGTGTCTCTCTCAGTTCCTTTACTTCATTTTCAAGTTCATTAACACGAGCCTTCAGTTGTGGTACTTGTGAAGTACAAGATCCTTTGCGAATGGCCTTTATGATTTTCCCCCNAGAATGATAAGTCGTACTCATCTACATACGCGTTCTCAAGGCTCTATAAAATACTTACCACAACCGCGAAGTAAGTATTTCATCTTGACATAAGCTGATTGACGCAATACTCCATCCCTCTATACCTTTTCTACATCAACATCCCCAATACATTTGTTGATATCAACCTTCACCTTCAAGCTTATCAAATACTTGCTAAGGCACTTGTATTCCTCTTCATACTTGCTCCTCAATACATTTATTGCTAAGGTAATAATACGTCTTATCCATACTAGGATGTATCAAATACCTTGCATGTTTAATGTCCTTATGCCTCCTCCAGTGGAACCAATAACTGGTCCACAAAGTACCATCCTCCATATTCATTCATTTCCATTAGCTGGTCAAAACCACGTAATCATTCTTCTTACATGTTTTACTAGTGGAACCCATATTAGATCTAGGAAATATAGTCCACCATCCTCCGTCCTCTCCATTTGTTGATCTAATCCCACGCAGCATCTCAGCCATAATGTTCTCATCCCTGAGAGCTTCCTCTTGCTCTGCCAATATCTTACTCTTAATTCATGACTACAACGTCATGCTCATAGCTCGCACACGTTTAGGCTTAATCTTTTCCTTCCTATTTACGAATCAGCCACCATATTCGCTTTTTTTTCCAGGATGATAACGAATCTCGCAATCATATTCACTAAACAATTTAATCCATCTTCTTTGGCGCATATTCGGCTCCTTCTGAGTAAAAATATTGTGAAGACTCTTATGATCATTGTAAACAATACTCTTTGTGCCATACAAATAATGTCTCCAATTCTTAAGAGCGAATACAACTGCACCAAGCTCTAGATCATGAGTGGTATAATTCTTCTCATGGATCTTGAGTTGTCGGAAAGCATAAGCTATCACTTTCCCTCTCTACATTAGTACACCCCCAAAACCTTGATTTGACGCATCACAATACACAAAATCATCTGGCCCATCCGGTAACGTCAGAATAGGTGTATTACACAAACTATCCTTTAGTGATTGAAAAGCCATCTCTTGCTCATTTCCCCAGTCAAACTTCTTATTCTTCTGAGTCAACAAAGTTCGCTATAAATCTTCTGTAGCACCCAGCTAATCCTAAGAAAGAGCGTATCTCAGACGGCGTCGTAGAAGCCTTCCAATTCTTTACCGCTTCAATCTTACTAGGATCCACTTGTACACCTTCACTATTCACCACACGTCCAAGAAAATGCACCTCTTGTAACCAAAACTCACATTTCGATAACTTGGCGTACAACTTCTCATTCTTCAACAAACCAAGTATCAACTTCAAATGTTCTCCATGCTCCTCCTTCGTCTTAGAATAGATTAAGACATCGTCAATGAACACAATCACGAACTTATCCAAATAAGGCTTACACATGCGATTCATCAAATCCATGAATACCGCAGGTGCATTTGTCAACCCAAAAGCCATAACCGTGATCTCAAAGTGTCCATAACGAGTCCTAAAAGCTGTCTTCGGAATATCCTCCTCATACACTCTTAACTGATGATAACCAAAACGCAGATCTATCTTCGAGAAAGATCGAGAACCTTGCAACTGGTCAAAGATATTACCAATTCTAGGAAGAGGGTACCGATTCTTAACCGTTAACTTGTTCAACTCCCGATAGTCAATACACATCCTGAACGAACCATCCTTCTTCTTAACGAACAATACAGGCGCTCCCCACGGGGAATGACTATGTAGAATAAACCCTTTGTACTCGTAGTACATCGCCATTCTCTAAAGGGATACGAACCACCTTTTCATAGCATATTACTTCAGCCTTATACCTAGCCAACCAATTCATCCCTATCACCACATCAAGACTTCCATAACAGAATACCCTCTAACATTATAGTACACCCACGAATAACTTTATCAGTTTCTACCTCTCTACCGCAAACTACTTCAATCACAATAATCTATCAAGCTAACTCATACCAATGAACACTCACGCCAATACATTGCAAACCAAGCAAAGAACGTAAAGACTCATTCATACAACGGTCGAATTAAGATCATAGAATAAAAACATCGATACTATCAGATCGCACAACATGTCACGAAAACCAATTGGTGTGTAAAGGAGGGATTAAATATCCGCACCAACTTATCATGAACCTACAGTACTCGAAGAATAATACAATATTCGTTCGCGGAATGAATGTAAGGAATAACCAAAGAAACGAACTAGTATCCAACAGAAACGTATCCGATTGACCAACACCTATCACGACATCGAATAGAAAGAATATGGCACATGTACCATCATGGTACGAATAGGGATGCCAACCAGAGAATCAAATATACAAACTGAGAATCTAGCAGCCGAATCAACTTAAATATCACCACATTAGTACCAACCGATAATTGAGGTATCAGCATATGATGCGTAGGATGGAATCTTACCACCTACACCTCCACATATAACCACTGCCCAAACGGTTAAAAGAACACTTCTCTAACCATACAGCCATCATCAACATGATATCACATAACATCTACCATAACACATAACAACAAACATCAATCAATGTAATCATGGTCACAAGTCCACGGGTGTGATACCCTTATAATTATGTTCGCAACCACAGTTATAAGGCTTATTCCACACGCATACTTACTTCCAAAACCACACATCTCAACGATAACGCACATATACCTCATAGCACCTAATAAACATCACAATCCATGCTATCATACTTGCAAGTCCACTTGTGTTGTGGCGCATGTATAATTATGTTGGCCACCATAATTATCTATGCCCCTTTCACAAGTGTACTCCCTCCTATGACAACACTTCATGCAAAACAATCATCTCACATGGAACAATTCCAACAATCATGTAAACCCTATAATCAAAAACACTCAGATAAGATCGATACAATACTCAAGAGTAATTGTGCTCTAACAAAAGACGTCGCTGATGAGGCGAAAAATGTACCGCTTTTGAGGGGTCATTTAAGCCCGGATTCGTATTTATTTGATCAAATATTACCCTAAACCGTTCCATTTGTCATTTTAGGTTCTTTGAAGTGAAAATCTGGAAAAGGAAGCATTTTGGACGTTTTTGGAGCGAAAAGTGAAGAAAACAACAAAGTCTTCAAAACCAAGCTGGAAATTGACTTTGACGGCGTCAGGATTACAAGGTGACGGCGTCACCAGTGACAAAAGAGGTGGATTGGAAAATTATAACGTGACGGGCCAGAAGTATTTGTGAAGGTAACCTTGACGGCGTGTCACCCTTTAGCAACGCCAAGGCCGTCACTAGTTAACTCAAAGCGTGACAGCACAGAACCATTTGCTCTTGACGGCGTCAGACTTGGATCTAGGCAATATGAAGGAATTTTAGCGGCGGGTTGACGGCGTCACAAGCTACAACGTGACGCCGTCAGACCCAATAATCTATATATAGTTTTCATTGTTTTCATGCATAAGTGTGTTGGAATTTTGGGGAGAACTTTCATAAACCCTAGCACGAATTTTGTTCCTTTTCCCAGGGTTTCAAACCCTTGAATCTTCCATGTTCAATTGAAGATAAGTATTTCATTAATCATTCAATATGTCTATGTGTTGTTTGATTCTATCTTACGCTTGTCTTTTAATTAACATGTTAGGCTAGGTTTTTTGTTGTGTTTGCTTAGATGTAGCGAAACCTAGTTATTGATTATGAGTTGATTGTTTGTTATTAATTGTATTGGATGAATGATATCGATGTTAGGCTTAAGAAAACTGGCAGATCTCCATTTTGGTAACATGCTTGAACGTCTTAAGAAACATGAATCGGATGTGCACTACGATTATTAGGTTATATTTAATGCGTAAGCGACTATCCGGGATACCATGTTAGGAGCTTTTAGTCGGCTCGACATAGGATTGAGGTAGAAGCTTATAGAGTTAGGGAAGATCGTGCGTACCCCTACGACTGGTATTAAGGAATATAACCCGTCATCCACGCAATTGTAACAAGATAATCAACTTATAAATGATAACTAGGGAGTAGTGAAACCTAAGTAAACACATTTTCTCTCATATAAGGTTTCCTCCACATTTTATTTTCGTTTATTTTATTTTGTTTGCATTTGTAGTTAAATTGGGTTAGTTGACTAGCTACTAATTCCGCCCATTCCTTCGAACCCGAGATTTTACTTTGCTTTCCATTAAAAATATAAAAACACAAAAAGAATCATCCCTCACCTCTAGACATAGTTAGAATTAGTTTCAATCCTAACGACACTATTCCCAAGCTGAACGATCAATCCCCCGGTACTTGCCACTTCACTATACTACAACGGTCAGGTACACTGCCTGGTGGGGGTTGTAAGCTTCTCGAGATCCCTCGAGAGGTAAAACCTTTTGCGTAGGTGCAATTCCCACGCATCAAGTTTTTGGCGCCGCTGCCGGGGAATAGTTATTGTTTAGGTTGAAATTCTTTTTCATTAGGTCTACTTGCTAGATTCCTTTCTAGTAAGATTTTTTATTTTCTTTTTATAGGTCTTCTTTAGTCTATCTTATTTCTTCGTGTTTTTGTTCGTAACCATTACCATCAGACATCATGGTAGGTGGTAATATCCTTGATCTCAACGCCCCACCACAACAACACCCACTTCCTAGAGCACGCACCCTAGGAGAGTATTCCCGACCTAGCCACCAAGGCTATCGAAACAACATTGAGCTCACTCAAGGAGCCAATGTCACTCCCTTGCGATCCGACACCATCCGGTTGGTGCAAAGCGGATGCGCGTTCCATAGACTTTGTTCCGAAGATCCTAATCAACATCTCAAGGATTTCCTCAAAATTGTCGATTCCATAGACCTTGATGTTGCTACTTGAGAGACGACCCGATTGCATCTCTTCCAATTCTCTCTGCGGGACCAAGCTAGTCAATGGCTTGAGCGTCTACCCGCAAGATCCATCACCTCTTGGGATGATCTCACCACGCGTTTCCTTGCTCAGTTTTTCCCACCGGGAAGAACTACCAAGCTAAGGAACGACATCTTGATGTTCCAACAACGTCAAGGCGAAACCCTCTACGAGGCATGGACTCGATTCAGGGACTTACTCCAAAAAGTCCCTCATCATGGCATAGATCTTTGTCTCCAATTTTATGACCATATCAATATCCCCACGAGGCAAACCATTGACCAAGCGGCCGGTGGTAAGCTACGTGATCTAAGTGCGGAACAATCATGGGATCTCCTAGAAGATCTTGCTCTCTATGACAACGAAAGTTGGAATGACCCCCGTGATTTGAATAAAACGGTCAAGGAAATATCTTTGCCTTCGAATAATTCAAGCACTTCCGACCGTAGGATCATAGAACTTGAGGACCAAGTCAAGTTTCTCATGAAATCATACGAAGCTCCTAAACCTTCAAGCCAAGTGAATAAAATCACTTCTTCATGCGAATTATGTAGTGGTCCCCACGACACTCGTGATTGCATGGAACTCCCCGAACAAGCTTTTACGGATTACGCATCCTCGCGTACCGACGGAGCGGGAGATAAGTGGTACACTTTCAAACCCGAGCCAAACCCTTACGGTGACTCATACAACCCCTCATGGAAAAATCACCCGAACTTTAGGTGGAAACAAAACCANCTAAACCTTCAAGCCAAGTGAATAAAATCACTTCTTCATGCGAATTATGTAGTGGTCCCCACGACACTCGTGATTGCATGGAACTCCCCGAACAAGCTTTTACGGATTACGCATCCTCGCGTACCGACGGAGCGGGAGATAAGTGGTACACTTTCAAACCCGAGCCAAACCCTTACGGTGACTCATACAACCCCTCATGGAAAAATCACCCGAACTTTAGGTGGAAACAAAACCAAAACGGACCACAAAACAATTCCTCCAACCTATCTAATCGTTACCAACAAAACGGTTCTAACTCGAACCGTACCTTCAACAACAAACCTTCCAACAACTATGGTAGTACCAATAATTTTGAAGGATTGATGTCTAAATTTATGGCATCTCAAGAAGCCCATTTGGCTAAATTCGAGTCCGAATTCAATCAACAACAAATGGAGATGACCAATAAAATCGACAACTTGTTGAAGGCTCTCAACACCCAAGTGTTGACCCTAACTAGGGAAAATAGGAGCTTGAATAACGAGAATCAAGTTAAGGATCCTTCATCATCCAAACACGTTCACTTCGTCAACGTAGTCACCATTAAGCCAATTGATAGGGTTGAGGATGGTAGAGAGCCTAAGAATGAGGAT
>LBNU01032094.1:1196-22842 GCA_014162995.1 Artemisia annua | reverse complement strand
AGAACAAGTTTGAACATGAGCCACAACAATATTAAATGAACATGTATACTAGTATGTGTTAGAGTCAAATGCTTGTATCGAGTCATAGTGAATATTTTGCAGGAATTCCAGGAAGTAAGGCGTAAGTTTTCTCATTAATTTTCCGGAAACTAACTATAAGATTTCTGCAGGTCACTTCTGACGGCGTCAAGTGCCAAAACCTGGAAATTTTGCAAAGATTGTTTATCTAACGGAGTCTTAAAGTTTTTGTGAAATCTTTAGTTTTATAAACTCCAGGAATTCTACGAATACTCATTCACAAGCATTATATCTTTACTTTCTTTCTAGGATTTTATCTATTATAGATTTTGCCGCCGATTTTACGCGAGGTTTGCCTAGATTGTTTTCTCAGGTTTAACAGGTTATATTAGACAAGAAGGTGATTTATATTTCTGGAGGAAAGCTTTCAACTTTCATTCTCTTGGAGGAAGATTTAACCTTGTTGACGATCCATCCACATTGAACGAATCAGGGGAGTATTTGCTTTTATTCATTTACCTTTATTTACTTTTATGTCTTTAAATGAACATTGGGAACAATGTTCAGCTTAAGTATAAGGGGAGGGTAAATGATGATACCTTAGAAGATGCAACTACACTTGATTTTTGCTTGTATGATGGTAGATGTGTAATAAAACCTAGAGAAATACTTGTTAGAGTAATTTTAGCCCAAATTTAAAATTTTTTACAACATGTAGAAGCGAAACTTTAGTCTTAACAAGCGTCTCATTGATAGGAGATTGTATGACTAGCGCAAAAACCGTACCACTCAAAAATTCCACCCCAAATATGTGAGGTTCGCCCCTAGATTTGTTAGGAAGGAAGCGCTCATTATTAGTGCTTGTGAGTGTACCGGTAGTACATAGATTCTAGAACTTGCGTTAAGATGCATCCCGAAGCCGCTAGTGAGACTACATTCGTGTAGTAGGAGTTACTACATGATAAGAGGTATTAGGATAACCCTTGTGTTAAACCCGTATCATAGTTACTTGACCATTAATAGTCAATTTAATTGACTAGTGGAGTCAACTAATTTTCCCACACCTTTGCGTTGTACTCACTTTTAGTACACGATACCCCTAGTACACCCCTCCGAGCCTATCTTTTCGTTTCTAACTTTAAGCATTTTACTTAAAGGAAGAATTTGTTTACAATCCACCCAAATGTACACCCAAATCGCCTTAGCCTACCTTGTATGCACGCATCTTTAGTGCATTATTGTGACAACATATGTGTTAACCCAAGTTGATTGTCTAATTAATTACATTGTTGCTAAGTCGAGTCATATCTTGTACATATTGTTTTGGGACGATCGGGACTCATGGGTAAAGTAATAATGTAATGGAGTAATGGGGAAGAAGTCAATTATTACCCCCATATGTGCGTTAATATTTTAAAAGTACTCCAAGTTTTTCAATTATCTTAATTCGAGTCGTTAGAATAGTTTTATTGTAAAGTATGTAAAAGTTCAAGTGTAAGGGGAGAACCGAGGCCCCTATGATGTACTATTTTTGATGGTAGGGCAAGAATGTATGCACAAAAAAAAAATCGATAAAACAAGAAAAACGAAAGAAAAATTTGGAAAAAGAAAAGTAGAAAAAACATATGGACTATCATCCCTTTTATTCTATGTTTATTTTATGTTTTTGATATTTTGTTTCATTAGCTTAAGTCGAGTCTAGTCTTGGCTTAGCAACGGCATTGTACATATGTAATTAACCAATATGATTAACTCGCCACCAGTAAAATTGCCTTTATCCAACAAAAAACCGTGTTTATCATATCCCTTCACCTAACGTTATAACCCAATCAAAAGACTTCTTTGATAGTTTATCCTAGGTGCTTATGCCAACAGGTAGAGGTTTGATATTCTCCCAAGCCTATGGTAATCTATGTGCTATGACAGGTAGTGAGCGATATTTTTCATTTTCATATTGTGATATATTTATCTTGTTACACCCGAGAGATGTGAGTATCCAAACACTATTTGTGAGGTGCTAGTGTATAGTCTCCGTGCTTGTTTTGATTAAAGCGGAGCAATCACTTGTTGTAATTACTTTTAATTTAGGATTAAATGACCCCTAACTTGTATGTCAATAGGAATAAAAGCGCATTTGCTTGAGGACAAGCAAATCTCAAGTGTAAGGGTATTTGATGAGGCGAAAAATGTACCACTTTTGAGGGGTCATTTAAGCCCGGATTCGCATTTATTTGATCAAATATTACCCTAAATCGTTCCTTTTGTCATTTTAGGTTCTTTGAAGTGAAAATCTGGAAAAGGAAGCATTTTGGACGTTTTTGGAGCGAAAAGTGAAGAAAACAACAAAGTCTTCAAAACCAAGCTGGAAATTGACTTTGACGGCGTCAGGATTACTAGGTGACGGCGTCACCAGTGACAAAAGAGGTGGATTGGAAAATTATAACGTGACGGGCCAGAAGTATAAGGTAACCTTGACGGCGTCACCCTTTAGCAACGCCAAGGCCGTCACTAGTTAACTCAAAGCGTGACGGCCCAGAACCATTTGCTCTTGACGGCGTCAGACTTGGATCTAGGCAATACGAAGGAATTTTGGTGGCGGGTTGACGGCGTCACAAGCTACAACGTGACGCCGTCAGACCCAATAATCTATATATAGTTTTCATTGTTTTCATGCATAAGTGTGTTGGAATTTTGGGGAGAACTTTCATAAACCCTAGCACGAATTTTGTTCCTTTTCCAAGGGTTTCAAACCCTTAAATCTTCCATGTTCAATTGAAGATAAGTATTTCTTTAATCATTCAATATGTCTATGTGTTGTTTGATTCTATCTTACGCTTGTCTTTTAATTAACATGCTAGGCTAGGTTTTTTGTTGTGTTTGCTTAGATGTAGCAAAACCTAGTTATTGATTATGAGTTGATTGTTTGTTATTAATTGTATTGGATGAATGATATCGATGTTAGGCTTAAGAAAACTGGCAGATCTCCATTTTGGTAACATGCTTGAACGTCTTAAGAAACATGAATCGGATGTGCACTACGATTATTAGGTTATATTTATTGCGTAAGCGACTATCCGGGATACCATGTTAGGAGCTTTTAGTCGGCTCGACATAGGATTGAGGTAGAAGCTTATAGAGTTAGGGAAGATCGTGCGCACCCCTACGACTGGTATTAAGGAATATAACCCGTCATCCACGCAATTGTAACAAGCTAATCAACTTATAAAAGATAACTAGGGAGTAGTGAAACCTAAGTAAACACATTTTCTCTCATATAAGGTTTCCTCCACATTTTATTTTCGTTTATTTTATTTTGTTTGCATTTGTAGTTAAATTGGNGATACATTCAAGCACTAAGCACCAAACACCAAACTCCAAACAAAACTTATGAAATAAAGACCTTGGGTTGTAGACCGTGAAGAATTAAAGTGATGAGCGGACAAAGATCCAATGGAATGACCAAACTTTATCCATGTGGAGCAGATTCAAAGGCCACATGAAATGAGAAAGATTAATCATGATTCTAGCTCTGGACAACCAACAACATCTATACATAATTTAAAAGATAGATTACAGGTTTGGTGTCAAGAGCAAGAGTTAAATCATGAGAGTTGCGGATTTCACGCTGACTAATGCAGCACCAGGAAAAGATATCAGCCCAAAGCTTTTTAGCAAAGACACACTTTTAGAATAAACTACTGGTTCAACTTCTAACAAAAGCCTGAAGCTTTATGGTATATCGTATATATAACACAGTATGCGCGCAAAAAGGGTGACACACAATAGATTTATTTATTTATTAATTTTTTTTTTTAATTTTTAATCCCTTTGATATTATTTTCGACAGTGAGACATGATTGATTGAAATCAATATATATATTATAAGTCAAAGGAAATCCGAAAGAAATACGGATGACCCGAGTCGTAGTCCGTGTGAAGGGTGAATGGAATCGTGGTTAACGATTCGTGAAATCGTGTTGTGAAAAGGTGAAAAAGTGATATTTTTGAGATTTAATCATGTAAACCCTATAATCAAAAACACTCGGATAGGATCGATACAATACTCAAGAGTATTTGTACTCCAACATGGCTCCAGACGGAAAAGGACAATATAAGAATTCCAAAACATGACACAAAACAAAAGACGTCGCTCAACGGCTCAAACTCCATTCTCGCACTTGCCTCCCCACTCAGATCGGTTAAACTTACTACTCGCTGCGGACTCTAGATTCGAATCCACACCATTCCATCTTAACTCCCCTTCATCTTTACACAACCACCCATTCCTGTTTCCTACATGTTGAGGTAGTCGACAACATGCAAAACCATCTCTATTTCTTTCTTCCAATTTCTTATGATTCACAAGTGCATACAAATCATGAGATTTAGACTAAACCACTCCCCCATCTCCAAGGAATTGGGGACACTTTCTAGGGTACTTAGTGGTGAAGCCTTCCTTATCGGCCACCTTCGTCTCGTACCCTTCTTTCTCCTTTCCATCCACATCCTATAAGGTTAACTTCTCTTCAATCACACACGGAAGCATGCTAGCAGGAACTAGGATCCTGCTGTTGATCCGCTTCATCCTACCAACTGTTTTGCAACCCGTAGCGATAACGGTGGTCGAACGAAACATCTTTCCCGCAGGAGGTGCCATACTATAAATGACACACACGATACTAAGTATCGAGAAACAACGGACGTCCAAAAACTCAATTAAATATCTCATAAATTAGGAAAATAGACATGTAAGATACTATACTTACACATAGGTCCTAAATGCAACTATATGAGGGACTCCTAAGTTATAGTCTAGGTTAAACCACCTAATTCTCTATAATCTTGGCTCTGAATACCAATCTGTCACACCTCGCCAAGGTGGAAACGCGAGCATGTAACTTCATGGATATCATCACAACACATGGTGTCTATATAGAGAAATACTACATGCACATAAATAGAGCAAAGTACAAACACGAAGTGTTGTAACAATACCCAAAAAAAAAATAACAAAATCAAACCTTCAAAGTTATCTTCCACAAAGTCAAACAAATTCATATCCAAACATATAGATAATTCATTCTCAAATGCAACTAAAGTCTCTTCTAGTCGCTTCCTTCTATCTTATCCTTAGAATGCTCACCTGAAAATGATGCTTAAAATGTCAACATAATGTTGGTGAGATTCATAGGTTTAAGACACACATTCACATTCATTGCAACCAGTTCACTATGATTATAAAACATAGTTGGACAAATAATATAAAGTTATCATATAAGCTAACATGTAATCACACAAAATAAGGGCAACCAATGGGACGAAACGTGTCCCCCGCTCCAATACAGACATCAATTAGGTCGCATGCGCGAGCAACAGGATAAGCATCCTCCCAATTGAGTCTCTGATATACATGCCTGATATTGACATCAATTAGGTCGCATGCGCGAGCAACAGGATAAGCATCCTCCCAATTGTGTCACTGATAATGCATGCCTGATAATTCCCGATAATCCACGATAATCTCATCACAACATATAACCATCACACCATAATAATCATCACATATAGCATACATACGATAACATTATAAGTCCAAGCTTTTAGACCACACATAATCACAGTAACTCAAATCATTTATGACAAGCATCATTCCCATCCCAAGTTTAAAACAAAGTAAAAAGTATGGGACTATGAACTCACCTTAACTCTGCAGCTTCCAACAAATAACAATCACAAATCTAAACAACACAAATAAATTCACGTTACACATGGCCAAGCTAAAATCTATAACCCATGCAATACTCATATGATGGATGTCTAAGGTTCATATGACCCACCATGGATCTCCTAGACTCCATACTAAACACCAACAACCATTACTGCTCACTAAATCCCTTGCACTTATAATTTCAGAAAACGCAGAATTTTGGGGTACATTCACCCACATAAAATAATAACCATTCTAGCTTAATAACTCACACCAAAAATTTAGAATGGTATCTCATAAGCATACAAGCTAATCCCAGAAGCCCATGGTCTAATAACACACACAAATACCCATAAGAAAATCAAACTTATCAACTATCCAGATTCGGATCTGAACGCACACCAAAAAGTTTTGATTTTAGAAAAATACTTCTACAACTTTTTATCGCGAATTCTTTTCGTGGGAGCCTAACATAACCTAAAACTTAACTTTTCCAAAAGGGCTAACCTTAATAACACTTTTTCACCCACAAATCACTATCAAACTTTTACCCAAATTCTGTCCCGGTTTAACAGCTTTGACACCTTATCTCGTAAAAATCAAAAGACTAACTTCCCTACCTCGAAATCAGCCGTGGTCGGACTTTTTGGAAAGCTATTTCTTTGAACTATAATTTAGAGTCAAAATTCGTGATCTAACGCATAACATCTATTAAATAACCTCGTATCTTTACAGCCCTAACATTCTGTCCAAACCCTAACTTGAAAACTAACGCGTTTAACACTCAATTCCCTTAACCAGTCATCATATTATTATCAATTAATGATTCTAACATGTTTTACATCATAAATTTACAGAATTTTATTAACCCTAACTCCATCATAATTTATATCACATGAATTATATCAATAACTAATTAATTGGTTGAAAACTAGTTTCAAAAGTATACCTTAAACTTGATTTTTAGCNGCTAACCTTAATAACACTTTTTCACCCACAAATCACTATCAAACTTTTACCCAAATTCTGTCCCGGTTTAACAGCTTTGACACCTTATCTCGTAAAAATCAAAAGACTAACTTCCCTACCTCGAAATCAGCCGTGGTCGGACTTTTTGGAAAGCTATTTCTTTGAACTATAATTTAGAGTCAAAATTCGTGATCTAACGCATACCATCTATTAAATAACCTCGTATCTTTACAGCCCTAACATTCTGTCCAAACCCTAACTTGAAAACTAACGCGTTTAACACTCAATTCCCTTAACCAGTCATCATATTATTATCAATTAATGATTCTAACATGTTTTACATCATAAATTTACAGAATTTTATTAACCCTAACTCCATCATAATTTATATCACATGAATTATATCAATAACTAATTAATTGGTTGAAAACTAGTTTCAAAAGTATACCTTAAACTTGATTTTTAGCTCCAAAAGCAAAACCCTAAATTTTTCTTCTTTCTCATCCTCTTGAATCGACCATAAACTCATCAAAAACGTTTTTGGGTTGTTTGGTTTGTATATATATTTATTTAGTGAATAATTCCTTAATTTAGAGTTGTAATTGGGCTACAATTGGGTTTCCTTTTCCCCCTAAAACACTCTTGGGCCGATTTTTATTATACACATACATATTTTATATATTTTTTTATTAAATTTTTTTGTTACACTTAAAACCTTATACTTCTCATATTTTATAAGACCCCATAACGAAACCTAACGTCTTATGCGATAAACCTTAGTTTTTACGACAACTCGGAAAATAACCATTTTCAAAAAGAAAGTTTCCAAAAATAGAATTTCACACACTCTATAAATATATCCCATGAAAACAATCTCCTCGTAACTTACTAACGCTCAAATACTTGAACGGAAACTTGTTACGCAAAACCACAAAACACCAAAACTACACAAGTCACTTCTACACCACAAAGGCGATCAAAATGAACTTACCCAAAATCAATACTCCTCAAAACATAACAACAACCTTACACGCAAAGGGATTTAGTGCCACATTCATGCTTATCATACTTATATTATATATATCTCACACATATACCCCACATAAACACTTAATTCACACTAAACAAAGTCAAATGGATTGAGACTATTAGTTAAACTAATCTGCCAAAATCACGGCTGTCACATATAAATAATGCATAAAACGTTATTTATATTTTTTGATATCTCTGTGTTTTGACGATCACAAAATATAAAAACATTAAACGTAAAATTACTATGTAAACAAGTATTTAGTTTGTTTATATCATTTTATCCAACTAAATCACTTAAGGTATGAATAAACAAGTGCCTAATACATTTTATGACCAAAGGGATGTTTATTTAAATATTACAAAGTTTATTAAATAATATAAACATATTATATATTTTTAAAAAACACAATTAAAGAAAATGTTTAATTCATAACAAATATATGAATTCAAATTTTTAACCAAAATCAGTTAGTTTTTCACCAAATAAACTTTCCCCAGAAAAGACAAAGTTTTCTGACCGTTACAGTAGGGCGGCCCCCTTAATTTTAAGGGGGCCGGCCACCATTTAAGGGGGCCGGCACGCTCCTGTTGTCAGAAAACTTTGCTGATAAATACTGGTTCAATCCTGCATTTTTTCCTCACCTTTTGCACGAATATTTTCAGTCCAAATCCTTTCCAAACATCCTTCTAAATCCTTTGATCATAAGATTATAAGTCTTTGTTTCAAGTGATTCAATTCCTCATCCTCCAAAGTGCAAGAGAAGAATACTCCTTCAACAACAAGTTAAAGAAGTATTGTAGATATTACTTGTAGTTGTGTATATTGTGTATAAAGGTGTTGTGTGATTGTAATTAGGAGATCTAGTAGTGTTATTTGTGAAGTGAAGTAGTGAAGATAGAGTAGTGTTGTGAAGTAGAAGTAGTGAAGTTGTGAAGTAGTTGTGGTGTGCATAAGTTGTGTAGAAGTCCTGATAAGTTGTGAAGAGTTGTGAGATTGGTTCTAACTAGTATTAGGACTCGACATTTTGCTTGGTGTCGTTAAACGGTGTAAGCAAATGTGTGTAAGGTTTCTCCGCCATAAGGAAGCCAGATCTAGACAGAAGAGTTATGCCGACAAGCATCGACGTGAGTTAGAGTTTCAGGTTGGCGACCGAGTATTTTTGAAAGTATCTCCTTTTCGCGGCGTCAAACGTTTTGGTATTAAGGGCAAGTTGAGTCCTCGTTTTATTGGTCCTTTCGAGATTTTGGAACGTGTGGGCGAGGTGTCTTACCGTTTGGCTCTCCCACCTCAGCTTGCACATGTGCATAACGTTTTCCACGTATCTCTTTTGCGGGGTAACAACTACCATCCTTTACATGTGGTGTCATATCCCTTGGATCAGATTCAGCAAGACATGTCACTTCCGGAAGAACCGGAGGCCTTCTTGATAGGCAGGAGAGAGTCATGAGAAATAAAGTTATTCGTTTTGTTAAGATTCTTTGGAAGAACCATCCACCACGTGAGGCGACCTGGGAAACCGAAGAGTCTACGCGAGCCAGCTACCCTCATTTCTTTTCGTAGTCTGGTATGCTTTCGTTTGGTTTTGTTACCTTATTGCTTCTTTCATTTTCGAGGAGGAAAATTCTTTTTGAGAGGGGAATAGTTGTAAAACCCACTTTTTCATGACATGATTAAATTACCAAAATACCCTCTAATCTTGAATCTATAAGATTATTATATAAACTAAAACATAAGTAACTAAAATCCTAAACAAGTATAAGATGATCAAACTATATATTATGACTTAAATAAATAAACACTTAATTTTGAATCTCAAAACTACATCTAAGTACATTCACACATTTTTCCTAATTTTCTTTTGGGCCAAATTACATCACAAACACAAGACTTTAACTTTTAGGCCCTAACTACTTAAGAATGCATGCAAAATAGGCCCATCCCAAAACATACAGGAGATAACAATTTGCTTGGTCAAGAAATCCCATAAATTACGGATGAGGTGATCCCTTTCCTTCTATACGTACGTTAAATCCCTCGTTTACCTCATCTTAATCAAACGGCATCTCACAAAACACATTAAACCCTAAAATTCTAAGTGGCGGCATGTTCATTCTTCCATCATTTTTTTTTTTGAAACAAAGAAGGCTATAGGAGGGTTCGATTTGGTGTTTGCTGTGGTAGTATTGATCGTGGTTTAGGTTGGTTCGAATAAGGGTTGGAGCTGTTCGGGATTCGGTTTGGTTTTGGTATTTGGTTCGGTTCTTTTCCTCCTCCTTTCAAAGATTACTCCACAAAGGGTAACACATATCGATCTCGTTCTCTTTTCTCTGCATTTGATGTTCATTACACGTTTATATCTCACGTTTTTGTTGATGCATGAATCGGCTAAAATAAGAATAGAACGTGTATACGCTTTGTAACTCACATAAAATCATAAAGATTATCACATAAAATCATGATATGTAAACTGATCTAGTCGACCTAAATATGTTTTGATCTATCTATACTAGCTAATATGGAATAGAATGCATGCATGAGATTATAAAGAACCTCACATGAAAGTAATAGAAATGCTACATGATATAACAACTTGGAAGACTTATCTATTCAATCTGTAAGAATTATATTTGACTTATAGGTCACGTTGGCTTCCATCTGTTTTACTTTCAAATTAAAATACATGTTATATTAATATAAATCGTATAGAATAACATGCATGTTGTCTTGGTTTGTTTTCGCAAAGGAGCGTTTCAGATTTATTATTTCATGTGGGTTTGGTGTCACGTATATCAGCCGACATGTCGACTTGTGTTTTTATTTCACTTTTTGGATCCGTTGTGATACGCTACTAGATCGAGTCATCTAACGTTATATGTCATCTATTATACGTTCCAAAAATCTGAAAAGAAACTCAAGAAATAAAAGATAAGAAATGGCATGAATATCATAAGATATAAACACCTTTTAAGTGGTTTTGTCAAGTTAACAGGAACTGTACGTTTTGTGGTCCTAGCCTTTGCGTCAACTCATATACATTCTGTTTGGGCGTGTTTTTATTTGACATCAATATGCATGAAATATTAAGTTCTTTTTACGCTAAATGAAAAGGATTGCATGCGTGTTCTTTCGTTTGGCTTTGGTTCGAAAGGAAACATATAAAAGAATTGCGGAATTATTTTTGTGTCGCGAATCGGTTTTGTGTTGCAACAAGAAGGTGTTGGTCTCGACTTTTTGTGAGTTCGAAATAAATTAAGAGGTCACGAGGCTAAATAACGGGATTGTATTTATGTTGAATTCGGTTTTATAAAAGAAGAAATAAACGTTATACAAATATTATACGAGATATAAAGTTAATGAAATGCATGCATGGCGATTCGATTCGAAATAAAATAGAATAAAGGATGTTCGGAATTGTCCTTGTCGTGAGAGTTGTTAGTAAAACAAGTAACACTTTATGTACATTTACATAATTTGCACCTTTGGCCCTAAACTTTGTAATAATGACATTTTAGACCCTAAACTATTATAACATGTCATAAATGAACCCTATACTATATTAATATTAATTTTCATCATTTTAACCTAATAGAACCTTAATTATATCATAATTGTCTAAACTTGCTAAAAAATGGAAAGTTACTAAAAATGAAAGATAACTAGAGGTAACTTACGTGATTTGGACTCTTCTTGATTCGTATCCATTCTCTTCTAGGTTCGGTGAAGCGGGAGTGATCCGTCTCTCTTTGTTTGATCTGTGACTTTGCTTTTGCGTTTGGAATAAGGTACAGATATTCCGTACTCTTTCAGCAAGAGTACAACTACTTTCTCTCTCATGATCTTTCTCTCTCTCTCTCTCTCTCTCCTATATTATTGGCCTATCTTATTGTGGACTACTGATATTGAACCTTTTGATTGAACCTTTGACATTGCACCTTTGATTTGATACCAACTTAATGAACCTTTGATATTAGCCATTGAATATTCGAACCTTTGATATTGGACTTGGACTATATGATTGGACCTACCCTTTGATTTGGACTTATACCTTTGACCCTCAGTATTTACCCAGGTATTATTTGTTCCCAGTTGTGGGGGGTCCACGACCATAGCATTGATGCACCAATGTTATGACTCTAGTGTGGTTGGAGAGATGTACCACACCGTCCCTTTTCTACTACATGCTATGGCCGATATTATGATATGATTGTTTGCAGGGGCGTATGGATGCATCCTAGATTTGTTTGTTTGTTTGTTTGATTGAGGCTACTACTATGATGACATGGATATATATGCTACATTTGTTTGGTGACTGGGCATGCGTGCATTGCAGCCCCTCACATTTTGGGAGTTGATCACTCCATTTGGGCTACTATTGGATTGGATATTTGTTTGGGCCTGGGGTAAAATACTGAATCCACATTTCATACACTTTATACCTCAACTTTGATAATCCTTTGATATACCCATGTGACACCATATGTAAAGTTCATTTCGTATTCCTTTGATTATCTTATTACTTTGATGTGCTTTGTTTGTTTCGTATCTGTTCACTGAGCTTTTTATGCTCAGCCGCTTTTCTTTTCCATGCGGTAGGTACTTAAGCTAGGAGCGGGGTTTAGCTTTGGGGATGAGAGCGTGTGGACCTACCCTAGAGTTTCTTTGAATAATGGACTTTGTTTTATTTATCGTATCTCCGAATTTTGGACATTTGTAATCGTACTTTCCTTTGTTTGGTTTTGGGGACACTTGGATGTTGTTTAGTCCCTTTGAAACTCTTTGATGATTTTTATTTAAGACTTCCGCTGTTGGTTTGAATCTGTTTGTATCTGATATGTCACCATAAGTAATGTTTCTACCCTTGCCGGGTTGGGGCGTTACAACAAAACTAGCACGAGCTTATGTGATTAACATTGGTTAAGGGAACAAGCTAGAGCTCAACACGCCCGATCAAGTAAAAATTTTATTCCTACTCTCGCCAGCTGGAAAGTCAACAAGGTGTCAAATCACTTATTATATTTTTGCATAATTTTCAACTTTTTCACATTTTTTTTGTACTTTTTCACAACATTTTCATCATTTTTTCATCAAATTTTTCAAATTTTCTTTCAAATTTTCATTTTTTAGGAAAAATGGGGTTGCGAGAGTAAACGACAAAGGTGAAAGTGCAAGGTCAAATCGAATCGAAGATTCACCCCCCCCCCCCAGACTAAAGATAAACATTGTCCTCAATGTTTCAAAGGTAAGGGTAATCCTAACAAAAATCAAAGGCCGTTTATTAAGTATGCCAAAAGATAAACGTTAGTCGATAAAATTAGGATATTTTGGATTTCCCGTTGAAGCAACGATGAATGAGACTCGAGTGGAGAGAAAGACAACGAGCACGAGAGTCTTCATTATTTGGCAAATCCTGGACATAAACAAACAACCACGAAAACACAAGAGTGGAAGAGGTAGACCTCCTCACGTCGCTTATTAGAAATCAAAAAGAAAATAAAAGGATAAGCATGGGGTGCCTCCCACGAAGGGCTTGTTTTTTATCGAGTCGTGTAGCTTAGACTCTCCCCAAATTTACTTATTCTTGGGGAAGCAAATGGAATGGACACCCGGCATAAAGAATGGAGATGCCGGGGTCAAAGACGATATCCTCACTACCGATGGAGTGGAGAAGAGGAGAAATCACATCATATGTGACGAATGGAAGAAAGATTTTGATAAGAAATAGAATTTCATCTTCAAAGGTAAAATTCTCGTTAAAGCTCATTTTAACAAAAACCTCGGGAGGGAGCGTTGGGATTGTTTCTTGAATAAACAAACTCTTATGATAGAGTGCTCCTCCCCCCGGGTCATGATCTTCCTGAAAACAAAAAGGATCATTCTCCGATTGAGATATGATATGAGAAAGTTCATCGGGGAACTTCTCGTGAAGAGAATCAATGAAATGAGATGAATCCTGGACCTCAGGTTCCATTTCTGACTCATCACTAGGAATATCGAAGATCGGGTTATTTGAAATTAGGGGAAAATCCAAATCGAAGCCAAATAACGGATTTGTGAAAGTCATATTGAATGTTTCGGAAACCCTTGGAACAAAGTCATCAATATCTTTAGGATGATCTGTAGGACCGTAGAACAACCTTAATCACTAATGAATCTTGCGTTATTCTAGAGAGAGAAAGAGAGTAGAGAGAGAAAGTGGGAGGAACTCATGTGTGTGAAATAAAATACAATCTTATTACAAAGAGAATCAACCAACCTTCCTTGAAGGTTTACATCACTATTTATAGTGGAAGTCTAGGGCTTTACATATCTTTTACATTATTACACTAATAGCTCTTAGACTTTTACTAAACATGAATACTTGAACTAAATGACATGAAATAATGTTCCAAAGCAACCTATTACAATATATTAATGACCGACACTTTTTATAAATAAAATACGATCCTAACAATCTCCCCCTAAGTTTCGGTTATCAAAGGTTGCGCGACGTCATCATCTTTGTCTTTAAACTTTAACATTCATTGCTTTTGACGTCTTTATGAATCATTAGATGAGTCATAGTTCATTGTTCATCGTTCTTTTGTTCCTCATTGCTCTTGACGTCTTTATGAATCATTAGATAATCTACAACTGGTGTCCATTGATGTAGAACCACCATTGTAGGAATGTTAAGTGTTCCTAAGAGATCTTTGATGTAATCTCGGGGCTCTAGACTCAATAAGTGCACAATTGGTTTCCTATGCGGAGGCATGGAGCAGAGGGCCTCCTTTTCAATATCAACCATCTCTAAGAGACAGGTCGATAGATTACAAAGGTTCTCCGTGAGAATGAAACAAGTACCTTTTGAGAGATACCCGAGTGGCTAGAAGGTTTAAGTGCAGTGCGTCACTGGGTCCATGACGTCTTGTCTTCAATACCGGTGTCACCTTAGTAACAACCAGTAGCATATGAGTTGAACCCGGTGTCTGCCCTACGGTTGAACATATGGAGGGCTATTTATTTTCACCAATTTCATTACTTTTCTTTTTAATTCTTCAACCCCTTCTTTCTTCTTTCATTCTTTACTCCTTTTTTCAAATCATACCTAAGGACTTCTAATTCTAATCTATTGGAATTGTCCTTGGGTAGATCCCTCCGGCTCTGGCGGATCATAGGACGGTTTTCCTAACCTTAATCACCTTATAACACCATGACTATCCTATAATTTCCATAAACCATTTGTTTGAGAATCTTCTCAAAGTGTTTATGATAAAGAAACATTTTTGTTAACACTTTGAGAGTTTTGTTTTCTTTTAAAGGACTCCCCCTTCACATGTGCTCATGTATTATTTTGGAAATTTGCACATGCGGGAGGAGTAAGCACTTTTTGAATTGATCCATTCTTAATAGACATATACACGAGGGACACGTTTACGTTGCTTAGTTAAAGGGATCCATTATCAGCTTTTAGGTGATAACTAGCCCTAATAACTAACTTGAAGTTGTTAACATTCCTTAGAAAGGAAGTTAGACCCGTCAAAGTATATATCTAAGAAGAGTTTCTCGAAACGGTACTTTCTACTCGGATAAATCCTTTCGAATACTAACTTTGTGTTTCGTCAATTCGAGGGTTAAATCTGAGTCGAGTACAGACATTTAAGTCTTTGCGAATGAGCTCAAGAATCTGCCACAATCTTTAAGCATTTTGATCACATTTAATCACGTCTTCTCCCCCTAAAAAATAGCATATCGTGATATTTTTTATATCAACTGATTAATAGAAAAAGCTTTTCGAGAGATAGACGGATTTGTTTTCGCATGAAATCGGAACATTTTTCTTTTTATGTTTATACTCCCCCTTAAAGAAAGCATATTGTTTAAACATAGAGTTTAAAATCAATTTTAAGAGTGTAGAGGGAGTTTTATTTTTGAAATACGAGTTATGTACTGAAATGTACACAAGTCATTTTGTGAAACGAGTTTTTGGTTGAAATCTTTTCGTTTGTTTATACACGAACTTTTTTGAAAATGATTTCGGTTTTGAATGTTCGAGTCCTGATCAGAAATAATCAGAAGTCATCATTCGGGTCCGGTTTTTGTACTGAAGTATACGAAAGCCATTGTGAAGAAATTTGAGAAACGACATGTTTTAGAAAGCACTTAAATGAACTCCCGCTCAACCATATGCACATATCCGTGTCATTGTTGAATGACATTTCTAGAAACGTACATAATATCGATTATACGAGAGACATGTCGTGAGAAGAATATTTTTGGATTTTTTGATTTTATATTGTTTTTGGATTTATGAAATTTTCTATTTTTGTATTTTGTTTTTGTTGGTTTTTCAAATTTTGTATTTTGTTTTTCAAGAATATTTATAGCGAAGCGGTTTAGAAAACATTTTTCAAGAAGATTCTAGAAGACGTTCTAACTCCTCAGAGGTTAGGCTTCGCATGCCAATTCGTCGAACTAAATCGTCGAACCGATCTTTTGGAAGGGCTTTAGTAAATAGATCGGCGAGTTGGTATTCCGTCTTAACGAAAAATAATTCAACAATACCCTCTTCTACGTGCTCTTTGATGAAGTGGTAGCGGACTCTAATATGCTTCGTCTTAGAATGATGAACGGGGTTGCACGAGATGGCTATGGCGCTTTTCGAGTCACAATACATAGGTATTCTGTCGAAAGTAAAGCCATAATCTGTGAGCTGTGTCCTCATCCATAGAACTTGGGCACAACACGCAGATAGAGACACATGCTCGGCTTTCTCGGTTGAAAGTGCAGTACAATCCTGTTTCTTTGACGACCAGCTTACTAGCTTTTCACCCAAAAATTGTGCTCCACCTGATGTACTTTTTGCTGTAACTTGATCACCTGCATGGTCGGCATCTGAAAATGCTATTAGTTTAAACTCCGAATCCTTCGGATACCAAAGTCCCATGTTAATGGTTCTTCGAAGATACCGAAAGATCCGTTTAACCTCTTTGAGGTGAAGTTCGGTAGGCTTTGCCTGAAACCGTGCTAATAAGCAAACAGCAAATTGAATATCTGGTCGGCTAGCAGTTAGGTACATGAGCGAACCAATCATACTCCGATATTTCTTCGGATCGATGGGTTTCCCAAACAAATCAGCACCTATTTTTGGTGAAGTGACCATTGGTGTACCAACAGAATCACAATCTTCCATACCATGTTTTTTCAAAATCTCTATTGTATATTTAGCTTGATTTATAAAAATACCACGAGGGGATTGATGTATTTGCAAACCAAGAAAGAATTTTAGTTCCCCCATCATGGACATTTCAAATTTGCTTTTCATGAGATTTTCAAAATGTTTTGAATGGTTAGGATTGGTTGATCCAAAAATGATGTCGTCCACATAAATTTGAACGATCTAAATATCATCTTTGTATTTTTTGGTAAACAATGTATCATCAACCGTTCCTTTGGTGAAATTGTTTAAGACCATAAATGGCTTTCTTAAGCCTGTAGACGTAGTCTGGATGTTCTTTGTCAATGAATCCCTCTGGCTGACTCACATACACTTCTTCTTTCAGAGTTCCATTCAAGAAAGCTGTCTTAATGTCCATCTGATAGACTGTGATGTTTTTGTGAGCTGCATAGGCTAAGAAGATCCGGACTGCCTCCAATCTAGCTACGGGCGCGAATGATTCCTCGAAGTCTATCCCTTCTTCTTGTGGATACCCTTTAGCCACAAGACGAGCTTTGTTGTGAATTACAGTCATTTCCTCATCCATTTTGTTTTTCCACAACCATTTGAGATCAAGAATACGTTTCTCAAGTGGTCGTGCGACAAGTTCCCAACTATCATGTAACTGGTATTGAAGAATTTCATCCTGCATCGCTTCTATCCATGGGTTTTCTGCCATTGCTTCCCGAATGTTCTTAGGTTCTTTAAGACTTAATGAACAAATGTAGATACACAATTCGAGATCTGTGGCAAGTTGTCTCCTCGTCTGAACTGGCCTTGAAGGTTCACCAATAACGTGTTCGATTGGATGGTCTTTTGTCCATTTGAGTGTAGAAGGGTACCTTGGGTGTAACATATGCGTGTTAGATGGTTCTTGTAACCGTGAAGAAGATTCAGCAGAGTCTGTTGCAAACGGATTTTCAAATACTTCTTCTTCTTCTAACGCAACATTGTTTTGGTTTTGTGGTTGTTCTTCTTGAAAATGTGTGTTTTGGTTTTGCTCATCAACTCTTGGTATAACAATTTCAATAACCGGAGTTGCTGGAGTAGATGTTGATGATGTTGAGGGAGTTGGTGCTTCAGCTTCGATTGTGGTAGATGCATCTTGTGTTGGTGGTGGTGGTGGTTGATGGTTTTGAGCGGGTGCAGGGGAATGATGTTGAGATGCATTTGTCGAAGTTCCACCATAGTATTCATCAAACATTAACTCGAAGAAGTTTTCCAGTTCTTGATCTGAAGGTTTATCCGGTGTTGTTGACTGAGCTTCATTAGGTACGAGTCCTGAACTGATGTGTCCAGAAGTCTTACTTGTAGGTGCGGGTCCTAATATGCTTTGATTATAAGCCATTGGGTTAAGCACGGGTTCTAGAGCGAGTCACTCATAAGCCATTTGTGAAATCTCATCAAACTTCACATTCATCGTCTCCATTATCCTTTTTGTTCTTCTATTATACACCCTAAATACCCTAGAGTTTTCAGAATATCCAATGAAGATTCCAATATCACCCTTAGCTTTCAGCTTCCCTAGATCTTCTCTGTCGTTCGTTGGATAACATAAAGCGCCAAACACGTGAAGATAAGAGATATCCGGTTTCCGATTGTTTACAAGCTCGTAAGGTGTTTTATTGAATCTTGGATGTATTAGGGATCGATTTTGAGTGAAACAAGCAGTGGCTACGGCATCAGCCCATAAGAATAGTGGTGCACTAGAGTAAATTAGCATTGTGCGAGCAGCTTCCACAAGAGTTCTATTTCTTCTTTCAACTACCCCATTCTGTTGTGGAGTTCTAACAACTGATGTCTGATGTGTGATTCCAACATCTGCAAAATACGATCTTAACTCCTGATTGGTGAATTCTGTGCCGTTGTCTGTTCTTACAATCCTTACTGGAGCTTGAAGTAGAACTTGAATACGCTTTAGAAAGGTGATGATGTTGCCAGGTGCTTCGTCTTTTGATCTCAAAAACTTTACCCAAGTATATCGTGAATAATCATCGACAATAACGAGAATATACTTCCTTCCATTGATGCTTTCAACTCTCATTGGGCCACATAAGTCCATATGCAACAGATGTAACCTTGCTTCCGAACTAGGTACGGGTTTGGGTTTATATGATACTCGTTTGCTCTTTCCTTGTTCACATGATGGATATAAGTGATCCTTGGTGTATTTGAACTTAGGAAGTCCATTGACGATGTTGTCTTTGGCTAATTTGTTGATGGTGTCGAAATTGAGGTGAGATAAACGTCGATGCAACAACCAAGACTTTGTTTCGGATGCTCTGGTCATAAGACAAATTGGGGATGTAGAGGCGATTGTATTGATGTCGATAGCATAAAGGTTAGTGCCTCGATTTCCAGTTAAAAGATCATCTCCAACTAAATTTCTAACGAAAACCTTATTTCTCCGGAATTCGACCTCTAAATCCGCATCAGAAAACTGTCCGACTAAAAACAAATTATGTCCCAACCCTTCGACGTAGTAAACTCGAGTGATCAAAAAATTCCCAAACTGAAGATCTCCATAACCCTAAATAGCTGCTACACGATCATTACCAAAGCGTACAGTACCCATAAATTTCCAAACAAAATTGATCAGCAGCTTTAAATTCCCGGTCATGTGCTTGGAAACCGAGTCGACGATCCAAAGACAAATTTCGATTACCTGCGAAGAACATAAGTTTTTGTGTTTGGAAACCGCTTTGAATTTGGTTCCATGGGGTTAGGGGTAAAATCAGTATCACACTCATAGAAGGTTTCTAGATGTTCAGATTGAACCACTATTAATGCGCCATCTTTAAGTATGAATTCTCTACCCGTTGGTTTCCATGCACAATACTTAAGATAGTTCCTAGGCATTTGACTATTTGTGGTATTCCTTAATACTTTTTATTAGTTTACCAAAATATCTAGATTTAGCACTAGGTCTATTTGGAACATCCTTCTGTTCAGGCAACACATTCACATTCTTAGAAACACATTCATCATGAACATCATTAATTAAATATTTCTTGCGTATTAAACAAACAGAGACATTACATGCATTAGAAACAGTACATTTGACATTACATTCAGATGAACTATGTCTCTTATTACAAAACGATAAATTCCTAGGGTATTCTTCTACTTCTTCCATTTTATACTTGCTACTACTCTTAGAGACAGGCGAGACTCTATTGTTCCTTGTATTGCTCCTAGGCTGTAGTCTGCTGCTCCTAGAGGTGCTTGCTAATCCTGAAGAAGGTAAGGCACACTCATTAGAATTTATTTTGTTGTCATGTTTAGTATCCCTAGATTCTTTAGAATTATCCTTTACGCATTGTTCATTTGTCCTAGATTTTGAGGCAAACGCAATAGTGGGACTAATCCTAAAAAGACCAGGGGCTATCACTTTTGGTGTTTCGACAACCGCTTTTCCTTTTTCAACACACTTATCATTTTTATTATTCTTGGACAAGGGTGATGGAGTGACTGGTTTTGTCAAATCCTTTTTCACATCGACTTTTGGAACAAATTGAGAAATTGACATTTTATGTTTAACAACCGGTTTATAAGTATTTTCTTTGTCCGAAGTCGATGGTTTTGCAAACTTAGTATCCATACCCTTTCCTTTTTGACTTTCTAACTGAGCCCTCAAAAGATCATTTTGCTCTTTCATGTTCCTGAAGGCACGCTCATACGACAATTTGTCATATTTGCATTCTTCTTTTTTCCGATCAAGTTGTTTAAAATATGACACGTTTTCTTTTTCAAGTTTAATAAGAGCATTTTCATATTTTGAAACAATTGCGGAGGTCTCAGCTTGAAGTCTTTCATCATCCTCAACAGAATATGTTTGCAACACAATAGACATAATATCGGTAGAGAAAACTGCTTCGAAGAGAGAGTCGTTTAACTTTTCCAAAACATTTATCTTCTCAAAAGATTCATTTGCCTTCTTTATCAGGGATTTGTGATCCTTAACAAAGTCAGTTGTTTCTTACAAAAACGCTTGTTCAAAATGAATTACTCTAGCATTAACAGCGTTGAGTTGGGGAGAAATGTCATTTTCAAGAATCTTTTTTACTTGTAAATGAACCGTGGAATTCCAATTATTCTCAGTTATATCCGTTTTAGATTCTAAAGTCTTTTGAAGTTGTCCAACTCTGGTTTTGAGATCATCAAGATATCCTCTTGCAGCACTTATGTTAAAGTTTTGTTTGAAGACATCTGTTCCATGTTTGAAAGAGATTTGGAAACAACTACAGGTTTAGAAACATGTTTTGAAATTCCTTGGCTTTTGGAAAGGTGTTTTGAAATCTCATGTGCTTGTTTTTGTGGAACAAAAGTGATTCCAGAAAGTTTGTTCAGTTGGTTGTAATCAATTGGTTTTAAATCTGGGTTCTTTTGTTTCATTTTTGTTATGCTCTCTTCGACCAGTTCCGTCGTTTCCACATAATCACGAACAATAGGAGGATCATATTTCTCATATATCACATTTCCATTGTATAAAACATTCTGTTCTCTCTGAGCTTTCTTGAGATTACAAGGAGTTTTGTTACCTAGAGCCATTTTGTTTTTTGTGTGGTAAATCGGATCAGTCTGATTCGTAATCATATGAATGGTTTGAGCTGAATGACCTGTTTTAACCAACAAATATTCAAGTTTTGCAATCTTATGTTCTGACTCTATGATTTCTTCCAAAAGTTTATCTTCTTTCTTTGCAAAGTCCTTTTTCAACTCATCC
>LBNU01032093.1:17500-28377 GCA_014162995.1 Artemisia annua | reverse complement strand
CTTGTCTTTTAATTAACATGTGTAGCTAAATTCTCTAGTGTTTGCTTAGATCTAATGAAACCTAACTATTAATTATTGGTTGATTGGTGTGTGTTGTTGTTTGTTGGGATGATTGTTCCATCAATGTTAGGCTCAAGAAAACTGGCCAACCTCCTTTATGGTAACGTGCTTGAACGTCTTGGGAAACATGTAGCCAAGGCATACTAGGCTATTAACGTAGTATTTAACGCATGAGCCACTGTTTACAACCCCTATGGTTGTGCCGTGCATGGCATAGGGAGAGATAAGAGCTCATAGAATTGGAGAGATATGTATGCCACTCCATGAGTTATTAGGAATACACCCTTCATCCACACAAGTAACACACATATCAATTGACCGGTAAAAGATAGTTAGGGAGTAATGAAATCTAAGTAAACACAATTTTCTCCATATTGTTTTCACAACCACAATAGTTTAGATATTTATTTTATTTTAATTTGCATAAGTAGTAAACTTGGGTTAGTTGACTAGCAACTAATTCCGCCCTTCTTCCAAAACCGAGATTTTACTTGCTTTCAAAAAAATATAAAAATACAAAAAGAATCTTCCTTCCACCCTTAGACCTAATAGAGTAGCTTTTCTATCCTAACGAACACTATTCCCTGTGAGAGAACGATCAATCCCCCGTACTTACCACTATCCTATACTACATCGGTCAGGTACACTTCCTGGTGGGGTTGTAAGCCTCTTGAGATCCCTCGAGAGGTAAAACCTGTTGTAAGGTCACAAAACCACGCATCAGCATCCTATAAGTGATTCTATCAATGTTATTAGAAAACTGAACCGTGCCTCTTAAACGATCATACTCCAAATTGGATACCTCAACAAATGGTTTACCTAACACAACGTGAGATAAGCGGAAATCAACAACACTTGCCAAATCTTCAAGAACCATGAAGTCGGTGACAAAGGTAAAATTTCCAACAAGGACATGAATACCTTTAACCCTTCCAACGAAGTTACAAACCCCGCCGGGATACTTGGGGTCTTTCCTAGGCTCAAGTGGTGTGTTCATGATGTGGCTATAAACACTTGAAGACATAACGTTGATTGGGGATTCACAGTCAATGTAAGCATGCTCAATAGGTTGGTACCCAATCATACATGGTATCTTCACATTCCCAGGATCACCCCTCTTAATTTTTGGGTCGATTTTAACTAATGGTGGTCTAGGGTTATCAACTAGGTTGTTATAGTAAGCAATCTCCTCCTCAGTGGGGTATAAATTGAAATAATCATCCAACCTAGGATCTATCTCCTCTTCATAAAGTTTCTCAACCAACTATCTTACCATGTAGTAAATCTTAACTACACGAATGTAGTCTCACTTGTGGATTTGAGATGGTCCTAACGCAAGTTCTAGAATCTAAATGCTACCGGTACTCACATCATAGCACCAAAGATGGATGCTTTTCCTACCAATTCTAGGGGCGAACCTCACATATTTGGGGTGGAAAATTTTTTTGTGGTACGGTTTTGTGCTAGTCATACAATTTCTTATCCATGAGACGCTCATTAAGATCAAGGTTTCACTTCTAAATGTTGTAAAATTTTTTAAATTGGCACTAAAATTGCCCTAACAAATATTTTTCTTGGTTTTATTAAAAATTTACTATCGAACAAAGCAAAACATCAAGCATAGGTATATTCTCAACGGTGCTTTCGTTTACCCCCCTTACACTTAAACCGAACATTGTCCCCAATGTTCAAATAAAAGACGTAAAAGTAAATAAGATGAAAGAATGAAATCAAATACTCCCCTGAATCGTTTGATGTGGATAATGAAGTAACATGGTTTGATCTTCTTCCAAGATAGACGAACGTTCAAAGCTTCCCTTCCAAAATATTAAACGTCTTCTTGTCCAAAATAACCTGTTAACCTGAAAAAGATAAAAGCCAACCTCGCGTAAAATCGGCGGTAAAATCTATATAATATGATATAATGCTTGTGGAATGAATATTTTGCAGAATTCATGGAGATTATAAGTTAAAGAATCGACAAAACTTTTTAGGTTTCCGGAAAAATACAAAACTTTTAAAAATTGCAGAAAATTATAACCTGACGCCGTCAGGTGTTATCCCTGACGCCGTCAGAAAGTTCTGACAGAATTCTCATGTTAAGCTTCCGGGAAAAATTCTGGAAAATCTATATCTTACTTCCTGGAATTCCTGCAAAAATTCATTATGACTCGATACAAGCATTTGACTCAAACAATACTAATATGTATGTTAATTTTACATTGTTATGATTCATGTTCATTCGTTCTATATAAACCGATTTAGATTTCCCTTATACTTATCTTTTGCACCTTTATATGTAGTTAAGACGAAGTTAAAAACAAAATAAAGCATTTTCACAATTTTAATTTGAAGCATGAATCAATAACAAGAAATATAACTTACATACGGAAACAAATAAAATCAAACAAGCAAACAAAACACACAAAACAAATAAAGCTTAGGTTGCCTCCCAAGAAGCGCTTGTTTTTGTTCGAGTCACGAGCCTGACTCTACCCTTATTTAACGGAAATAGGGGAGGTTTTCCCTACACTTAGGATTAAGTGCGGGTGGAAGTAGCGATACACACCCTCTCGGTGGAAGTATGCCACGTAAGGGAAGAGTGGTGGATGAATTATATGCTCAAAGATGTGGGATCCTATCATCATAACCTTACCTAATTCAATTCGGTCAATGGGTAAATCAAAGTTTTCTCCTAAAAAGGGATCATCTTCAATCAACTTCGAAAGACTCCTAGTTGGGAATCCATCTTGACCTAATAAACCTGGTTTAAACCCATAATGTTTCTTGTGATCTATCATGAGTGGGTTATGTAAGCATGTAAGGTCTTGGCTCACTCCTATGTTAACTTCCTCTCTACAAAGCTGAAAGTCTACTACCTTCAACGTAAAACTACCCAGACTATATGGTTTGATGGGTGGATCGGGACCTATTTCAATTCCTAAATTCTCATCCAAGGATGGAAGATTAGGTAACGGTTTTGGTTGAGGCTCTGATTCATCAAAACTAGGAACTTCAATAGAACTAAAAGAAATGTCATCACTACAAGTATTCAAACCTATTTCTTCTAGTTGTGTTTGGTCCAAGGGTTTAACCTCTATTGGGGTTCCTATAGTCTCTTCTACTTCTTCCGAGTAGGTCACGGGTGGTGTGTGTGTCTCCAATGATGGTAGGACTTGTGCGGTACTTGGTGGGCTTGGGTTATTTACCTCGTCACTCCTCGTGTCAAGATCATCTGTATCCTCATACAAAGCCATCAATTCATTCAACTTATGGTTCACGGTTAGGAAGCTTTCCTCAAAATTTTTCCAAAGGGTCTTACCAAAAGGAATTGATCCTGAAAATGATCGTCTAATAGAAATTACACATGCATAGAATTCATCAAACCCATCTAACTTTACCCCCAACTCCTCTTGGATATCACTAAGATCACACAAAAATTCATTGGAATGATAAGAAGCAAATCTATTGGTGAAATATACTTGTTCCTCCATTGTCCATGATCTAAATGGAATTTCATCCGCCATAGTGAAAAATGAAAATAGTTTTACAAACAAAGGGCACAAAGAAAAAGATAGACTACGGGAAAGCTAATAAAAAGAAAAATAAAAATCTCACTAGATAGGAATCTAATGAGTAGACCCAATAAAATAAAATTTCAACCTAAGCAATAATTACTCCCCGGCAGCGGCGCCAAAAACTTGATGCGTGGTTTTGTGACCTTACAACAGGTTTTACCTCTCGAGGGATCTCAAGAGGCTTACAATCCCACCAGGCAGTGTACCTGACCGATGTAGTATAGGATAATGGTAAGTACGGGGGATTGATCGTTCTCTCACACGGAATAGTGTTCGTTAGGATAGAAAAGCTACCCTAATAGGTCTGAGGGTGGAAGGAAGATTCTTTTTGTATTTTTATATTTTTTAGAAAGCAATTAAAATCTCGGTTTTTAGAGGAAGGGCGGAATTAGTTGCTAGTCAACTAACCCAAGTTTACTACTTATGCAAATTAAAATAAAATAAATATCTAAACTATTGTGGTTGTGAAAACAATATGGAGAAAATTGTGTTTACTTAGATTTCATTACTCCCTAACTATCTTTTACCGGTTAATTGATATGTATGTTACTTGTGTGGATGAAGGGTGTATTCCTAATAACTCATGGAGTGGCATACACATCTCTCCAATTCTATGAGCTCTTATCTCGCCCTATGCCATGCACGGCACAACCATAGGGGTTGTAAACAGTGGCTCATGCGTTAAATACTACCTTAATAGCCTAGTATGCCTTGGCTACATGTTTCCCAAGATGTTCAAGCACGTTACCATAAAGGAGGTTGGCCAGTTTTCTTGACCCTAACATTGATGGAACAATCATCCCAACAAACAACAACACACACCAATTAACCAATAATTAATAGTTAGGTTTCATTAGATCTAAGCAAACACAAGAAGAATCTAGCTACACATGTTAATTAAAAGACAAGCAAAAGAGATAATCAACCAACACATAGACATATTGATTGAATTAAAGTGAAGACTTATCTTTAATTAAGCATGAGGGTTCCAAGGGTTGGAAACCCTAAAAAGTACAGAAAATTCGTCTTTAGGGTTTGCCCTAAAAGTTCTCCACAAAGTTCCACACTAATGAATGAAAATTAGAAAACTATATATAGATTTTACACTCTGACGGCGTCAGGTTATAAGGGCTGACGCCATCAGCTCGCCGCCATTAGGTTTCTCGGATGGCCTAGATCTACTTCTGACGCCGTCACCTTATAAAACCTTCTGGGCCGTCACTCTTTAAAATATAACCTGACGGCCTACTTTTCCTAACACCTGACGGCGTCAGGTGTTAATTCCCAAATTTCCTCTGGCCCGTCATTTGATAATTGGATTCCACTCTTTTGTCAAGGCTTTCTGACGGCGTCACCTTGTGACTTCTGACGCCGTCAGGTTGCAAATCTTCATCTTTTGAGACTTTGTCGTTTTCTTCACTTTTATGCTCCAAAAACGTCTGAATATGCATGTTTTCCAGAATTCCTCTAAAAAGTACCTAAAATGACAAAAGGAACGATTTAGGGCAATATTTGATCACATTTATACGAATTAGGGCTTAAATGACCCCCTAAAAGCGTAACACTTTTCGTCTCATCAAATACCCTTACACTTGGGATTTGCTTGTCCTCAAGCAAATGAGCTTTTATTCCAATCAAAATATGAGTTAGGGGTCATTTAACACGAATATAAAAGTAATTACAACAAGTAGTTATTCGACCCTACACAAGCACGGAAATCATACATTATCCCCTCACAAATAGTGTTTGGATTCTCACATCTCTCAAATGTCATAAAGTTTATATCTCATAAATGGAAACGGAAAATAACACTCACTACCTGTCATAGCAAATAGATTACCATAGGCGTGGGAAAGGATCAATTACTCCTCCACTAGGCATAAGCACCTAAGATAAACTATCAAAGAGGGCTTTATAAAGGGTTGTAACGTAAGGTGTAGGGATATGATAACACGGTTTGGTTTGAATAAGGGGTAATCAGAACAATCATCCCCGGCAGCGGCGCCAAAAACTTGATGCGTGGTTTTGTTACCTATTTCAATTCCTAAATTTACATCCTAGGATGGAAGATTAGGTAACGGTTTTGGTTGAGGCTCCGGTTCATCAAAACTAGGAACTTCCATAGAACTAAAAGAAAGGTTATGACTATAAGTATTCAAACCTATATCCTCTAGTTATGTTTGGTCCAAGGTCTCTACCTCTATTAGGGTTCCTATAGTCTTTTCTACTTCTTCCGGGTAAGTCACGGGTGGTGTGTACTCCTCAAGTGATGGTGGAAGTTGTGGGCTACTTTGTAGGTTTGTGTTATTTACCTCATCCTTATCCTCATCATGTGTTTTAGTAGAATCTAACCCAGACATGTTCCTAGGTATCTCAAATCCTTCTCTAGCCATTTCAAGCTCTAAGACCGATTCGTAAGAATCTTCCTCAATAACTTGATCACTATGTTCAATTTGCTTAAAGGATTCATCATGTGTTCCCTGAGATTCAATGTCATTGATCATAAAACCTAGGTCTTTTTGATCAATGTGATCATGTTCGGCTAAATCCTCCTCAATTGTTTCCTCAAGTTGTGATGTGTACGAACCCATTAATTCATTAAACTTATGGTTTACGGTTAGGTGGCTTTCCTCAAAATATTTCCAAAGGGTCTTACTAAAAGGAATTGATCCTCACAACGATAGTTTAATAGAGGCCACACATGCACACAATTCATCAAACATATCAAACTTTACACCCATCTCCTCTTGTATATACATAAGATCACTTAAAAATTCATTGGAACAACAAGAAGCAAATCTATCCGAGTAAACTAATTGTTCCTCTATTGTTAGTGATCTAAATGGAATTTCATCCACCATTATGACAAATGAAAATGATTTTACAAACAAAAGGCATAAACCAAGAGATAGACTAAAGAAAACCTAGAAAATAAAAATAAAAATCTCACTAGAAATGAATCCAGCGAGTAGACCTAATAAAATAAAAATTCTACCTAAACAATAACTATTCCCCGGCAGCGGCGCCAAAAACTTGATGCGTGGTTTTGTGACCTTACAACAGGTTTTACCTCTCGAGGGATCTCAAGAGGCTTACAACCCCACCAGGCAGTGTACCTGACCGATGTAGTATAGGATAGTGGTAAGTACGGGGGATTGATCGTTCTCTCACAGGGAATAGTGTTCGTTAGGATAGAAAAACTACTCTAATAGGTCTAAGGGTGGAAGGAAGATTCTTTTTGTATTTTTATATTTTTTAAAATCTCGGTTTTTAGAGGAAGGGCGGAATTAGTTGCTAGTCAACTAACCCAAGTTCACTACTTATGCAAATTAAAATAAAATAAATATCTAAACTATTGTGGTTGTGAAAACAATATGGAGAAAATTGAGTTTACTTAGATTTCATTACTCCCTAACTATCTTTTACTGGTTAATTGATATGTGTATTACTTGTGTGGATGAAGGTTGTATTCCTAATAACTCATGGAGTGGCATACATATCTCTCCAATTCTATGAGCTCTTATCTCTCCCTATGCCATGCACGGCACAACCATAGGGGTTGTAAACAGTGGCTCATGCATTAAATACTACCTTAATACCCTAGTATGCCTTGGCTACATGTTTCCCAAGACGTTCAAGCACGTTACCATAAAGGAGGTTGGCCAGTTTTCTTGACCCTAACATTGATGGAAAAATCATCCCAACAAACAACAACACACACCAATTAACCAATAATTAATAGTTAGGTTTCATTAGATCTAAGCAAACACAAGAAGAATCTAGCTACGCATGTTAATTAAAAGACAAGCAAAAGAGATAATCAACCAACACATAGACATATTGATTGAATTAAAGTGAAGACTTATCTTTAANCACCAATTAACCAATAATTAATAGTTAGGTTTCATTAGATCTAAGCAAACACAAGAAGAATCTAGCTACGCATGTTAATTAAAAGACAAGCAAAAGAGATAATCAACCAACACATAGACATATTGATTGAATTAAAGTGAAGACTTATCTTTAATTAAGCATGAGGGTTCCAAGGGTTGGAAACCCTAAAAAGTACAGAAAATTCGTCTTTAGGGTTTGCCCTAAAAGTTCTCCACAAAGTTCCACACTAATGAATGAAAATTAGAAAACTATATATAGATTTTACACTTTGACGGCGTCAGGTTATAAGGGCTGACGCTGTCAGCTCGTAGCCATTAGGTTTCTCGGATGGCCTAGATCCACTTCTGACGCCGTCACCTTATAAAACCTTCTGGGCCGTCATTCTTTAAAATATAACCTGACGGCCTACTTTTCCTAACACCTGACGGCGTCAGGTGTTAAATCCCAAATTTCCTCTGGCCCGTCATTTGATAATTGGATTCCACTCTTTTGTCAAAGCTTGCTGACGGCGTCACCTTGTGACTTCTGACGTCGTCAGGTTGTAAATTCACTATCTTTTGAGACTTTGTCATTTTCTTCACTTTTATGCTCCAAAAACATCCGAATATGCATGTTTTCCAGAATTCCCCTCAAAAGTACCTAAAATGACAAAAGGAACGATTTAGGGCAATATTTGATCACATTTATACGAATTAGGGCTTAAATGACCCCAATACATAAGATCACTTAAAAATTCATTTGAACAACAAGAAGCAAATCTATCCGAGTAAACTAATTGTTCCTCTATTGTTAGTGATCTAAATGGAATTTCATCCGCCATGATGACAAATGAAAATGATTTTACAAATAAAAGGAATAAACCAAAAGATAGACTAAAGAAAACCTAGAAAATAAAAATAAAAATGTCACTAGAAATGAATCCAGCGAGTGGACCTAATAAAATAAAAATTCTACCTAAACAATAACTATTCCCCGGCAGCGGCGCCAAAAACTTGATGCGTGGTTTTGTAACCTTACAACAGGTTTTACCTCTCGAGGGATCTCAAGAGGCTTACAACCCCACCAGGTAGTGTACCTGACCGATGTAGTATAGGATAGTGGTATGTATGGGGGATTGATCGTTCTCTCACAGGGAATAGTGTTCGTTATGATAGAAAAGCTACTCTAATAGGTCTAAGGGTGGAAGGAAGATTCTTTTTGTATTTTTATATTTTTTAAAATCTCGGTTTTTAGAGGAAGGGCGGAATTAGTTGCTAGTCAACTAACCCAAGTTCACTACTTATGCAAATTAAAATAAAATAAATATCTAAACTATTGTGGTTGTGAAAACAATATGGAGAAAATTGAGTTTACTTAGATTTCATTACTCCCTAACTATCTTTTACCGGTTAATTGATATGTGTATTACTTGTGTGGATGAAGGTTGTATTCCTAATAACTCATGGAGTGGCATACATATCTCTCCAATTCTATGAGCTCTTATCTCTCCCTATGCCATGCACGACACAACCATAGGGGTTGTAAACAGTGGCTCATGCGTTAAATACTACCTTAATAACCTAGTATGCCTTGGCTACATGTTTCCCAAGACGTTCAAGCACGTTACCATAAAGGAGGTTGGCCAGTTTTCTTGACCCTAACATTGATGGAACAATCATCCCAACAAACAATAACACACACCAATTAACCAATAATTAATAGTTAGGTTTCATTAGATCTAAGCAAACACAAGAAGAATCTAGCTACGCATGTTAATTAAAAGACAAGCAAAAGAGATAATCAACCAACACATAGACATATTGATTGAATTAAAGTGAAGACTTATCTTTAATTAAGCATGAGGGTTCCAAGGGTTGGAAACCCTAAAAAGTACAGAAAATTCGTCTTTAGGGTTTGCCCTAAAAGTTCTCCACAAAGTTCCACACTAATAAATGAAAATTAGAAAACTATATATAGATTTTACACTCTGACGGCGTCAGGTTATAAGGGCTGACGCTGTCAGCTCGCAGCCATTAGGTTTCTCGGATGGCCTAGATCCACTTCTGACGCCGTCACCTTATAAAACCTTCTGGGCCGTCACTCTTTAAAATATAACCTGACGGCCTACTTTTCCTAACACCTGACGGCGTCAGGTGTTAAATCCCAAATTTCCTCTGGCCCGTCATTTGATAATTGGATTCCACTCTTTTGTCAAAGCTTGCTGACGGCGTCACCTTGTGACTTCTGACGTCGTCAGGTTGTAAATTCACTATCTTTTGAGACTTTGTCATTTTCTTCACTTTTATGATCCAAAAACATCCGAATATGCATGTTTTCCAGAATTCCCCTCAAAAGTACCTAAAATGACAAAAGGAACGATTTAGGGCAATATTTGATCACATTTATACGAATTAGGGCTTAAATGACCCCCTAAAAGCGTAACACTTTTCGTCTCATCAAATACCCTTACACTTGGGATTTGCTTGTCCTAAAGCAAATGAGCTTTTATTAGATTTTTTGATTTTTTTTCATACACTCTTGCCCTACCATCCAAAATACTACATCATAGGGGAGTTGCATTCCCCTTCCACTTGAATCTTTACATAACTTTACAATCACTATTCTAATGACTCGAATTAAGATAATTAAAAACTTGGAGTACTTTTAAAATGTTTAGCACATATGGGGGTAATAATGTTGTTCTTCCCCATTACTTGATTACACTAGTACTTTACCCATGAATCCCAATCGTCCCAAAACAATATGTACAAGGATATGACTTAACTTAGAAACCATGTAATTGACCGGATAATTAACAAAGGGTTTAACAAATGTTTTCACAATAATGCACCAAAGGTGGGTGCATACAAGGTAGGCTAAGGCGATTTGGGTGTACATTTAGTGGGGTGTAAACAAATTCTCACTTTGAGTAAGATGCTCAAAGGTCGAAACGAAAGGATAGGCTCGGATGGTTGTACTAGGGCTATCGTGTACCAAAAATGGATACAACGCAAAGGGTGTGGGAGAATTACTTGACCAATGAAGTCAATGTAATTATAACAAATTTACGGGTGTAAAACAATGGGTTAATCCTAATGCCTCTTATAATTTAGTAAATCTTAACTACACAAATGTAGTCTCACTTGTGGATTTGAGATGGTCCTAACGCAAGTTCTAGAATCTAAATGCTACCGGTACTCACATCATAGCACCAAAGATGGATGCTTTTCCTACCAATTCTAGGGGCGAACCTCACATATTTGGGGTGAAAAATTTTTTAGTGGTACGGTTTTGAGCTAGTCATACAATTTCCTATCCATGAGACGCACATTAAGATCAAGGTTTCACTTCTAAATGTTGTAAAAA
>LBNU01032093.1:2573-17316 GCA_014162995.1 Artemisia annua | reverse complement strand
TAAAACAATGGGTTAATCCTAATGCCTCTTATAATTTAGTAAATCTTAACTACACAAATGTAGTCTCACTTGTGGATTTGAGATGGTCCTAACGCAAGTTCTAGAATCTAAATGCTACCGGTACTCACATCATAGCACCAAAGATGGATGCTTTTCCTACCAATTCTAGGGGCGAACCTCACATATTTGGGGTGAAAAATTTTTTAGTGGTACGGTTTTGAGCTAGTCATACAATTTCCTATCCATGAGACGCACATTAAGATCAAGGTTTCACTTCTAAATGTTGTAAAAAAATTTAAATTGGCGCTAAAATTTCCCTAACAAACATTTCTCTTGGTTTTATTACAAATTTACTATCAAACAAAGCAAAACATCAAGCGTAAGTATATTCTCAACGGTGCTTTCATTTACCCCCTTACACTTAAACCAAACATTGTCCCCAATGTTCAAATAAAAGACGTAAAAGTTAATAAGATGAAAGAATTAAATCAAATACTCCCCTGAATCGTTTATTGTGGATAGTGATGTAACATGGTTAGATCTTCTTTCAAGATAGACGAACGTTCAAAGCTTCCCTTCCGAAATAATAAACGTCTTCTTGTCCAAAATAACCTGTTAACCTGAAAAAGATAAAGGCCAACCTTGCATAAAATCGGCGGTAAAATCTACATAATAGGATATAATGCTTGTGGAATGAATATTTTGCAGAATTCCTGGAGATTATAAGTTAAAGAATTCACAAAACTTTTTATGTTTCCGGGAGAAATACAAAACTTTCAAAAATTGCAGAAAATTTTAACCTGACGCCGTCAGGTGTTAATCCTGACGCAGTCAGAAAGTTCTGACAGAATTCTCATGTTAAGTTTCCGGGAAAAAATTCTGGAAAAACTAGATCTTACTTCCTGGAATTCCTGCAAAAAATTCATTATGACTCGATACAAGCATTTGACTCAAACAAATACTAATATGTATGCTAATTTCATTGTTATGATTCATGTCCATTCGTTCTATATAAACCGATTTAGATTTCCCTTACACTTAGCTTTTGCAAAATACCTTTATATGTAGTTAAGACGGAGTTAAAAACAAAATAAAGCATTATCACAATTTAGTTTGAAGCATGAATCAATAACAAGAAATATAACTTACATATGGAAACAAATAAAATCAAACAAACAAACAAATAAACACACAAAGCTTGGGTTGCCTCCCAAGAAGCGCTTGTTTTTGTTCGAGTCACGAGCATGACTCTACCCTTATTTAATGGATAAAGGGGACGTTTTCCCAACACTTAAGATTAAGTGCGGGTGGTAGTAGCGATACACACCATCTCGGTGGAGGTATGCTTCATGAGGAAAGAGTGGTGGATGAATTATATACTCGAAGGGGTGTGCTCCATTCATAATAACCTTACCTAGATCACTTTGGTCAATGGGTGAATTAAAGTTTTCTCCTAAAAGGGGATCATCTTCTATCAACTTCGAGTGACTCCTAGTTGGGAATCCATCTTGACCTAGTAAACCCGGTTTAAACCCATAATGTTTCTTGTGATCAATCATGAATGGGTGATATAAGTGTGTAAGGTCATGGTTGACTCCTATATTAGCTTCCATTCCACATGGTTTAGAGTCTACTAACTTCATCGTAAAACTACCCGTACTATATGGTTTGATGGGTGGATCGGGACCTATTTCAATTCCTAAATTTTCATCCAAGGATGGAAGATTAGGTAACGGTTTTGGTTGAGGCTCCGGTTCATCAAAACTAGGAACTTCCATAGAACTAAAAGAAAGGTTATGACTATAAGTATTCAAACCTATATCCTCTAGTTGTGTTTGGTCCAAGGTCTCTACCTCTATTGGGGTTCCTATAGTCTCTTCTACTTCTTCCGGGTAAGTCACGGGTGGTGTGTACTCCTCAAGTGATGGTGGAAGTTGTGGGGTACTTTGTAGGTTTGTGTTATTTACCTCATCCTTATCCTCATCATGTGTTTTAGTAGAATCTAACCCAAACATGTTCCTAGGTATCTCAAATCCTTCTCTAGCCATTTCAAGCTCTAAGTCCGATTCGTAAGAATCTTCCTCAATAACTTGATCACTATGTTCAATTTGCCTAAAGGATTCATCATGTGTTCCTTGAGATTCAAAGTCATTGATCATAAAACCTAGGTCTTTTTTATCAATGTGATCATGTTTGGCTAAATCCTCCTCAATTGTTGCCTCAAGTTGTGATGTGTACGAACCCATTAATTCATTAAACTTATGGTTTACGGTTAGGAGGCTTTCCTCAAAATCTTTCCAAAGGGTCTTACTAAAAGGAATTGATCCTAACAACGATTGTTTAAAAGAGGCCACATATGCACAAAATTCATCAAACCTATCAAACTTTACACCCATCTCCTCTTGTATATACATAAGATCACTTAAAAATTCATTGGAACAACAAGAAGCAAATCTATCCGAGTAAACTAATTGTTCCTCTATTATTAGTGATCTAAATGGAATTTCATCCGCCATGATGACAAATGAAAATGATTTTACAAACAAAAGGCACAAAGAAAAAGATAGACTAAAGAAAACCTAGAAAATAAAAATAAAAATCTCACTAGAAAGGAATCTAGCGAGTAGACCTAATAAAATACAAATTCTACCTAAACAATAACTATTCCCCGGCAGCGACGCCAAAAACTTGATGCGTGGTTTTNGATAGTGGTAAGTACGGGGGATTGGTCATTCTCTCACAGGGAATAGTGTTCGTTAGGATAGAAAAGCTACTCTAATAGGTCTAAGGGTGGAAGGAAGATTCTTTTTGTATTTTTATATTTTTTAGAAAGCAATTAAAATCTCGGTTTTTAGAGGAAGGGCGGAATTAGTTGCTAGTCAACTAACCCAAGTTCACTACTTATGCATATTAAAATAAAATAAATATCTAAACTATTGTGGTTGTGAAAACAATATGGAGAAAATTGTGTTTACTTAGATTTCATTACTCCCTAACTATCTTTTACCGATTAATTGATATGTGTATTACTTGTGTGGATGAAGGGTGTATTCCTAATAACTCATGGAGTGGGATACATATCTCTCCAATTCTGTGAGCTCTTATCTCGCCCTATGCCATGCATGGCACAACCATAGGGGTTGTAAACAGTGGATCATGCGTTAAATACTACCTTAATAGCCTAGTATGCCTTGGCTACATGTTTCCCAAGACGTTCAAGCACGTTACCATAAAGGAGGTTGGCCAGTTTTCTTGAGCCTAACATTGATGGAACAATCATCCCAACAAACAACAACACATCAACTAACCAATAATTAATAGTTAGGTTTCATTAGATCTAAGCAAACACAAGAAGAATTTAGCTACACATGTTAATTAAAAGACAAGCAAAAGAGATAATCAACCAACACATAGACATATTGATTGAATTAAAGTGAAGACTTATCTTTAATTAAGCATGAGGGTTCCAAGGGAAGCTAATATAGGAGTCAACCATGACCTTACACACTTATATCACCCATTCATGAGACGAAAAGTGTTACGCTTTTAGGGGGTCATTTAAGCCCTAATTCGTATAAATGTGATCAAATATTGCCCTAAATTGTTCCTTTTGTCATTTTAGGTACTTTTGAGAGGAATTATGGAAAACATGCATATTCGGACGTTTTTGGAGCATAAAAGTGAAGAAAACGACAAAGTCTCAAAAGATGAAGATTTACAACCTGACGGCGTCAGAAGTCACAAGGTGACGCTGTCAAAAAGTCTTGACAAAAGAGTGGAATCCAATTTTCAAATGACGAGCCAGAGGAAATTTAGGATTTAACAACTGACGCCGTCAGGTGTTAGGAAAAGTAGGCCGTCAGGTTATATTTTAAAGAGTGACGGCCCAGAAGGTTTTATAAGGTGACGGCGTCAGAAGTGGATCTAGACCATCCGAGAAACCTAATGGCGGCGAGCTGACGGCATCAGCCCTTATAACCTGACGCCGTCAGAGTGTAAAATCTATATATAGTTTTCTAATTTTCATTCACTAGTGTGGAACTTTATGGAGAACTTTTAGGGAAAACCCTAAAGACGAATTTTTTGTACTTTTTAGGGTTTCCAACCCTTGGAACCCTAGTGCTTAATTAAAGGTAAGTCTTCACTTTAATTCAATCAATATGTCTATCTGTTGGTTGTCTATATAACTTGCTTATCTTTCAATTAACATGAGTAGCTAAATTCTCTAGTGTTTGCTTAGATCTAATGAAACCTAACTATTAATTATTGGTTAATTGGCGTGTGTTGTTGTTTGTTGGGATGATTGTTCCATCAATGTTAGGCTCAAGAAAACTGGCCAACCTCCTTTATGGTAACGTGCTTGAACGTCTTGGGAAACATGTAGCCAAGGCATACTAGGCTATTAAGGTAGTATTTAACGCATGAGCCACTGTTTACAACCCCTATGGTTGTGCCATGCATGGCATAGGGCGAGATAAGAGCTCATAAAATTGGAGAGACATGTATGCCACTCCATGAGTTATTAGGAATACACCCTTCATCCACACGAGTAACACACATATCAATTAACTGGTAAAAGATAGTTAGGGAGTAATGAAATCTAAGTAAACACAATTTCTCCATATTGTTTTCACAACCACAATAGTTTAGATATTTATTTATTTTAATTTGCATAAGTAGTAAACTTGGGTTAGTTGACTAGGAACTAATTCCGCCCTTCTTCCAAAAACCGAGATTTTAATTGCTTTCTAAAAATTATAAAAATACAAAAAGAATCTTCCTTCCACCTTTAGACCTATTAGAGTAGCTTTTCTATCCTAACGAACACTATTCCCTGTGAGAGAATGATCAATCCCCCGTACTTACCAATATCCTATACTACATCGGTCAGGTACACTGCCTGGTGGGGTTGTAAGCTTCTTGAGATCCCTCGAGAGGTAAAACCTATTGTAAGGTTACAAAACCACGCATCAAGTTTTTGGCGCCGCTGCCGGGGAATATTTATTGTTTAGGTAGAATTTTTATTTTATTAGGTCTACTCGCTAGAATCCTTTCTAGTGAGATTTTTATTTTCTTTTTCTAGGATTTCTTTAGTCTATCCTTTTCTTTGTGCTTTTGTTCGTCATAACTTACCCATTAATTATTCCGTTGGCCATTATGGAAAACGCGAATCCACCCCTTACACCGGACGAAGTGGCTTGGTTACGTAGCCAAATCGAGGAAGAGATAAGTGACCTGAGGGAACTCAATAGTATGATTGATATAGAGCTAGACTATGCCCTTAATGACTTAGCAACCGCCATGTACTCAGACAATTACCTAGAAGATAATAATCTTACGGTTGATGAGTTGGTTGAGAAACTCTATGAGGAGGAGAAAGATTCTAGATTGGATGATCATTACAATCTATACCCCACTAAGGAAGAGATCGCCTACTATAACAACCTAGTTGATAACCCTAGACCACCCATTGTTAGAATCGACCCAAAAATTAAGAGGGGTGATCCTGGGAATGTGAAGATACCATGTATGATTGGGTACCAATATGTTGAGCATGCATACATTGACTGTGAATCCCCTATCAATGCAATATCCGCGAGCCTTTATAGCCACATCATGAACAAACCTCTTGAACCTAGGAAAAACCCTAAGTATCCCGGTGGAGTTTGTAACTTTGTTGGAAGGGTTAAGGGTATTCATGTCCTTGTAGGAAATTTCACCTTTTTCACCGATTTCATGGTCCTTGAAGATTTAGCAAGTGTTACTGACAGCCGCTTATCTCACGTTGTGTTAGGAAAACCATTTGTAGAGCAATTTGAAGTATAATCGTTTGGAAGGCACGGTTCAGTTTTCTAATAACATTGATAGAATCACTTATAGGATGCCCTATAAAGCAAAAGAGTTCCGGTTTGTGCCTCGGCTAGACAAAGATTACATTGGTGCAGTTGAGGACATCAATGATGAGGATAAGGAAAAAGGCATGAACTATGTTTGGGATAAGAGAAGCCTTTATTATAAAGATTGCTTGAGCCTAGGACCTAAATATAAAATTGACATGGAGATTGTTAGGAGGATTAGAGAGGCAATGGAGAGGCAAAACGGTAAAACGTAGAACCCGTGACTTTGAGTCTAGCTACAAGACTCGTTAATAAAGAAAAGCGCTTCTTGGGAGGCAACCCATGTTTTGTGTGTTTTTGTTTGTGTTTATTTGATTTTATCTGTTTCCGTATGTAAGTTATATTTCTTGTTATTGATTCATGCTTCAAACTAAATTGTGAAAATGCTTTATTTTGTTTTTAACTTCATCTTAACTACATATAAAGGTATTTTGCAAAAGCTAAGTGTAAGGGAAATCTAAATCGGTTTATATAGAACGAATTAACATGAATCATAACAATGTAAATTAACATACATATTAGTACTTGTTTGAGTCAAATGCTTGTATCGAGTCATAATGAATTTTTGCAGGAATTCCAGGAAGTAAGATATAGATTTTCCAGAACTTTTCCCGGAAGCTTAACATGAGAATTCTGTCAGAACTTTCTGACGGCGTCAGGGTTAACACCTGACGCCGTCAGGTTATAATTTTCTGCAATTTTTAAAAGTTTTGTGTTTTTCCGGAAAACTAAAAAGTTTTGTCAATTCTTTAACTTATAATCTCCAGGAATTCTGCAAAATATTCATTCCACAAGCATTATATCTTATTATATAGATTTTACCGCCGATTTTACGCGAGGTTGGCTTTTATCTTTTTCAGGTTAACAGGTTATTTTGGACAAGAAGACGTTTATTATTTTGGAAGGGAAGCTTTGAACGTTCGTCTATCTTGGAAGAAGATCTAACCATGTTACTTCATTAACCACAACAAACGATTCAGGGGAGTATTTGATTTCATTCTTTCATCTTATTTACTTTTACGTCTTTTATTTGAACATTGGGGACAATGTTCGGTTTAAGTGTAAGGGGGGTAAATGAAAGCACCGTTGAGAATATAGCTATGCTTGATGTTTTGCTTTGTTTGATAGTAAATTTGTAATAAAACCAAGAAAAATATTTGTTAGGGCAATTTTAGCGCCAATTTAAAATTTTTTACAACATTTAGAAGTGAAACCTTGATCTTAATGAGCGTCTCATGGATAGGAAATCGTATGACTAGCACAAAACCGTACCACTAAAAAAATTTTCCACCCCAAATATGTGAGGTTCGCCCCTAGAATTGGTAGGAAAAGCATCCATCTTTGGTGTTATGATGTGAGTACCGGTAGTATTTAGATTCTAGAACTTGCGTTAGGACCATCTCAAATCCACAAGTGAGACTACATTCGTGTAGTTAAGATTTACTACATGATAAGAGGCATTAGGATTAACCCATTGTTTTACACCCGTATATATCTTATAATTACATTGACTTCATTAGTCAAGTAATTCTCCCACACCCTTTGCGTTGTACCCATTTTTGGAACACGATACCCCTAGTACACCCTTCCGAGCCTATCCTTTCGTTTCGACCTTTGAGCATCTTACTCAAAGTGAGAATTTGTTTACACCCCACTAAATGTACACCCAAATCGCCTTAGCCTACCTTGTATGCACCCACCTTTGGTGCATTATTGTGAAAACATTTGTTAAACCCTTAGTTAATTATCTAGTCAATTACATGGTTGCTAAGTTAAGTCATATCCTAGTACATATTGTTTTGGGACGATTGGGACTCATGGGTAAAGTACTAGTGTAATGAAGTAATGGGGAAGAACAACATTATTACCCCCATACGTGCTAAATATTTAAAAAGTACTCCAAGTTTTTCAATTATCTTAATTCGAGTCATTAGAATAGCGATTGTAAAGTTATGTAAAGATTCAAGTGTAAGGGGAATGCAACTCCCCTATGATGTATTATTTTGGATGGTAGGGTAAGAGTGTATGAAAAAAAATCGAAAAATCAAGAAAAATACAAAAACATATGAAAAAAAAAGAAAGAAGAAAAACATACGGACTACCATCCCGTTTCCTTTTATGTTCCTTTTTATTTGTTATTTCATTTTTAGATTAATATTGAGTCGAGTCTTGACTTAAGCAACGATGTAGAGTGCATGTATTTGATCATGATAATTAACTCGCCACCACTAAAATACCCCTTATTCCAACCAAACTGTGTTTATCATATCCCTACACCTTACGTTACAACCCTTTATAAAGACCTCTTTGATAGTTTATCTTAGGTGCTTACGCCTAGTGTAGGAGTAATTGATCCTTTCCCAAGCCTATGGTAATCTATTTGCTATGACAGGCAGTGAGTGTTATTTTCCGTTTCCATTTATGAGATATTAAATTTATGACATTTGAGAGATGTGACAAACACTATTTGTGAGGTTCTAGTGTATGATTTTCGTGCTTGTTATGATTAGGGTCGAATAACTATTTGTTGTAATTACTTTTATATTCGTGTTAAATGACCCCTAACTCATATTTTGATTGGAATAAAAGCTCATTTGCTTTGGACAAGCAAATCCCAAGTGTAAGGGTATTTGATGATACGAAAAGTGTTACGCTTTTAGGGGGTCATTTAAGCCCTAATTCGTATAAATGTGATCAAATATTGCCCTAAATCGTTCCTTTTGTCATTTTAGGTACTTTTGAGAGGAATTCTGGAAAAAATGCATATTCGGACATTTTTGGAGCATAAAAGTGAAGAAAACGACAAAGTCTCAAAAGATGAAGATTTACAACCTGACGGCGTCAGAAGTCACAAGGTGACGCCGTCAAAAAGCCTTGACAAAATAGTGGAATCCAATTTTCAAATGACGGGCCAGAGGAAATTTAGGATTTAACACCTGACGCCGTCAGGTGTTAGGAAAAGTAGGCCGTCAGGTTATATTTTAAAGAGTGACGGCCCAGAAGGTTTTATAAGGTGACGGCGTCAGAAGTGGATCTAGGCCATCCGAGAAACCTAATGGCGGCGAGCTGACGGCGTCAGCCCTTATAACCTGACGCCGTCAGAGTGTAAAATCTATATATAGTTTTCTAATTTTCATTCATTAGTGTGGAACTTTGTGGAGAACTTTTAGGGAAAACCCTAAAGATGAATTTTCTGTGACTTTTAGGGTTTCCAACCCTTGGAACCCTAGTGCTTAATTAAAGATAAGTCTTCACTTTAATTCAATCAATATGTCTATGTGTTGGTTGTCTATCTATCTTGCTTGTCTTTCAATTAACATGAGTAGCTAAATTCTCTAGTGTTTGCTTAGATCTAATGAAACCTAACTATTAATTATTGGTTAATTGGTGTGTGTTGTTGTTTGTTGGGATGATTGTTCCATCAATGTTAGGCTCAAGAAAACTGGCCAACCTCCTTTATGGTAACGTGCTTGAACGTCTTGGGAAACATGTAGCCAAGGCATACTAGGCTATTAAGGTAGTATTTAACGCATGAGCCACTGTTTACAACCCCTATGGTTGTGCCGTGCATGGCATAGGGCGAGATAAGAGCTCATAGAATTGGAGAGATATGTATGCCACTCCATGAGTTATTAGGAATACACCCTTCATCCACACAAGTAACATACATATCAATTAACCGGTAAAAGATAGTTAGGGAGTAATGAAATCTAAGTAAACACAACTTTCTCCATATTGTTTTCACAACCACAATAGTTTAGATATTTATTTTATTTTAATTTGCATAAGTAGTAAACTTGGGTTAGTTGACTAGCAACTAATTCCGCCCTTCTTCCAAAACCGAGATTTTACTTGCTTTCCATAAAATATAAAAATACAAAAAGAATCTTCCTTCCACCCTTAGACCTATTAGAGTAGTTTTTCTATCCTAACGAACACTATTCCCTGTGAGAGAACGATCAATCCCCCGTACTTACCACTATCCTATACTACATCGGTCAGGTACACTGCCTGGTGGGGTTGTAAGCCTCTTGAGATCCCTCGAGAGGTAAAACCTGTTGTAAGGTCACAAAACCACGCATCAAGTTTTTGGCGCCGTTGCCGGGGAATAGTTATTGTTTAGGTAGAATTTTTATTTTATTAGGTCTACTCGCTAGATTCCTTTCTAGTGAGATTTTTATTTTTATTTTCTAGGTTTTCTTTAGTCTATCTTTTTCTTTGTGCCTTTTTTTTTGTAAAATCATTTTCGTTTGTCATCATGGCGGATGAAATTCCATTTAGATCACTAACAATAGAGGTACAATTAGTTTACTCGGATAGATTTGCTTCTTGTTGTGCCAATGAATTTTTAAGTGATCTTATGTATATACAAGAGGAGATGGGTGTAAAGTTTGATAGGTTTGATGAATTGTGTGCATGTGTGGCCTCTATTAAACAATCGTTGTTAGGATCAATTCCTTTTAGTAAGACCCTTTGGAAAGAATTTGAGGAAAGCCTCCTAACCGTAAACCATAAGTTTAATGAATTAATGGGTTCGTACACATCACAACTTAAGGAAACAATTGAGGAGGATTTAGCCGAACATGATCACATTGATCAAAAAGACCTAGGTTTTATGATCAATGACTTTGAATCTCAAGGAACACATGATGAATCCTTTAGGCAAATTGAACATAGTGATCAAGTTATTTTGGAAGATTCTTAAGAATCGGACTTAGAGCTTGAAATGGCTAGAGAAGGATTTAAGATACCTAGGAACATGTTTGGGTTATATTCTACTAAAACGCATGATGAGGATAAGGATGAGGTAAATAACACAAACCTACAAAGTACCCCACAACTTCCACCATCACTTAAGGAGTACACACCACCCGTGACTTACCCGGAAGAAGTAGAAGAGACTATAGGAACCCCAATAGAGGTAGAGACCTTGGACCAAACACAACTAGAGGATATAGGTTTGAATACTTATAGTCATAACCTTTCTTTTAGTTCTATGGAAGTTCCTAGTTTTGATGAACCGGAGCCTCAACCAAAACCGTTACCTAATCTTCCATCCTTGGATGAAAATTTAGGAATTGAAATAGGTCCCGATCCACCCATCAAACCATATAGTACGGGTAGTTTTATGATGAAGGTAGTAGACTCTAAACCATGTGGAATGGAAGCTAATATAGGATTCAACCTTGACCTTACACACTTATATCACCCATTCATGATTGATCACAAAAAACAGTATGGGTTTAAACCGGGTTTACTAGGTCAAGATGGATTCCCAACTAGGAGTCACTCGAAGTTGATAGAAGATGATCCCTTTTTAGGAGAAAACTTTAATTCACCTATTGACCAAAGTGAACTAGGTAAGGTTATTATGAATGGAGCACACCCCTTTGAGTATATAATTCATCCACCACTCTTTCCCCATGAGTCATACCTCCACCGAGATGGTGTGTATCGCTACTACCACCCGCACTTAATCTTAAGTGTTGGGAAAACGTCCCCTTTATCCGTTAAATAAAGGTAGAGTCAGGCTCGTAACTCAAACAAAAACAAGCACTTCTTGGGAGGCAACCCAAGCTTTGTGTGTTTATTTGTTTGTTTGTTTGATTTTATTTGTTTCCATATGTAAGTTATATTTCTTGTTATTGATTCCTGCTTCAAACTAAATTGTGAAAATGCTTTATTTTGTTTTTAACTCTGTCTTAACTACATATAAAGGTATTTTGCAAAAGTTAAGTGTAAGGGAAATCTAAATCGGTTTATATAGAACGAATGGAAATGAATTATAACAATGAAATTAGCATACATATTAGTATTTGTTTGAGTCAAATGCTTGTATCGAGTCATAATGAATTTTTGCAGGAATTCCAGGAAGTAAGATCTAGTTTTTCCAGAATTTTTTCCCGGAAACTTAACATGAGAACTCTGTCAGAACTTTCTGACGGCGTCAGGATTAACACCTGATGGCGACAGGTTAAAATTTTCTACAATTTTTGAAAGTTTTGTATTTCTCCCGGAAACATAAAAAGTTTGGTTAATTCTCTAACTTATAATCTCCAGGAATTCTCCAAAATATTCATTCCACAAGCATTATATCCTATTATGTAGATTTTACCGCCGATTTTATGCATGGTCGGCCTTTATCTTTTTCAGGTTAATAGGTTATTTTGGACTAGAAGACGTTTATTATTTCGGAAGGGAAGCTTTGAACGTTCGTCTATCTTGAAAGAAGATCTAACCATGTTACATCACTATCCATAACAAATGATTCAGGGGAGTATTTGATTTCATTCTTTCATCTTATTTACTTTTACATCTTTTATTTGAACATTGGTGACAATGTTCGGTTTAAGTGTAAGGGGGGTAAATGAAAGCACCGTTGAGAATATACTTACGCTTGATGTTTTGCTTTGTTTGATAGTAAATTTGTAATAAAACTAAGAGAAATGATTGTTAGGGCAATTTTAGCGCCAATTTAAAATTTTTTACAACATTTAGAAGTGAAACCTTGATCTTAATGAGCGTCTCATGGATAGAAAATTGTATGACTAGCACAAAACCGTACCACTAAAAAATTTTCCACACCAAATATGTGAGGTTCGCCCCTAGAATTGGTAGGAAAAGCATCCATCTTTGGTGCTATGATGTGAGTACCGGTAGCATTTAGATTCTAGAACTTGCGTTAGGACCATCTCAAATCCACAAGTGAGACTACATTCGTGTAGTTAAGATTTACTACATGATAAGAGGCATTAGGATTAACCCATTGTTTTACACCCGTATATTTGTTATAATTACATTGACTTCATTGGTTAAGTAATTCTCCCACACCCTTTGCGTTGTATCCATTTTTGGTACACGATACCCCTAGTACAACCTTCCGAGCCTATCCTTTTGTTTCGACCTTTGAGCATCTTACTCAAAGTGAGAATTTGTTTACACCTCACTAAATGTACACCCAAATCGCCTTAGCCTACCTTGTATGCACCTACCTTTGGTGCATTATTATGAAAACATTTGTTAAACCCTTTGTTAATTATCCGGTCAATTACATGGTTGCTAAGTTAAGTCAAATCATTGTACATATTGTTTTGGGATGATTGGGACTCATGGGTAAAGTACTAGTGTAATAAAGTAGTGGGGAAGAACAACATTATTACCCCCATATGTGCTAAAGATTTTAAAAGTACTCCAAGTTTTTTGATTATCTTAATTCGAGTCATTGGAATAGTGATTGTAATGTTATGTAAAGATTCAAGTGTAAGGGGAATGCAACTCCCCTATGATGTAGTATTTTCGATGGTAGGGCAAGAGTGTATGAAAAAAAATCGAAAAATCAAGAAAAATACAAAAAAAATATGAAAAAAGAAAGAAGAAAAACATACAGACTACCATCCTGTTTCCTTTTATGTTCCCTTTTACTTTTTGTATTTTCATTTTTAGACTAAGATTGAGTCGAGTCTTGACTTAAGCAACAATGTAGAGTGCATGTATTTGATCATGATAATTAACTTGCCACCACTAAAATACCCCTTATTCCAACCAAACCGTGTTATCATATCCCTACACCTTACGTTACAACCCTTTATAAAGACCTCTTTGATAGTTTATCTTAGGTGCTTACGCCTAGTGGAGGAGTAATTGATCCTTTCCCAAGCCTATGGTAATCTAGTTTGCTATGACAGGTAGTGAGTGTTATTTTCCGTTTCCATTTATGAGATATAAACTTTATAAAATTTGAGAGATGTAAGAATCCAAACACTATATGTGAGGTGCTAGTGTATGATTTCCGTGCTTGTTATGATTAGGGTCTAATAACTATTTGTTGTAATTACTTTTATATTCGTGTTAAATGACCCCTAACTCATATTTTGATTGGAATAAAAGCTCATTTGCTTGAGGACAAGCAAATCCCAAGTGTAAGGGTATTTGATGAGAGGAAAAGTGTTACGCTTTTAGGGGGTCATTTAAGCCCTAATTCATATAAATGTGATCAAATATTGTCCTAAATCGTTCCTTTTGTCATTTTAGGTACTTTTGAGAGGAATTCTGGAAAACATGCATATTCGGACGTTTTTGGAGCATAAAAGTGAAGAAAACGACAAAGTCTCAAAAGATGAAGATTTACAACCTGACGGCGTCAGAAGTCACAAGGTGACGCCGTCAGAAAGCCTTGACAAAAGAGTGGAATCTAATTTTCAAATGACGGGCCAGAGGAAATTTTGGAATTAACACCTGACGCCGTCAGGTGTTAGGAAAAGTAGGCCGTCAGGTTATATTTCAAAGAGTGACGGCCCAGAAGGTTTTATAAGGTGATGGCGTCAGAAGTGGATCTAGGCCATCCGAGAAACCTAATGTCGGCGAGCTGATGGCGTCAGCCCTTATAACCAAATGCCGTCAGAGTGTAAAATCTATATATAGTTTTCTAATTTTAATTCATTAGTGTGGAACTTTGTGGGGAACTTTTAGGGCAAACCCTAAAGACGAATTTTCTGTGACTTTTAGGGTTTCCAACCCTTGGAACCCTAGTGCTTACTTAAAGATAAGTCTTCACTTTAATTCAATCAATATGTCTATGTGTTGGTTGTCTATCTATCTTGCTTGTCTTTCAATTAACATGAGTAGCTAAATTCTCTAGTGTTTGCTTAGATCTAATGAAACCTAACTATTAAATATTGGTTAATTGGTGTGAGTTGTTGTTTGTTGGGATGATTGTTCCATCAATGTTAGGCTCAAGAAAACTGGCCAACCTCCATTATGGTAACGTGCTTGAACGTCTTGGGAAACATTTAGCCAAGGCATACTAGGCTATTAAGGTAGTATTTAACGCATGAGCCACTGTTTAC
>LBNU01032090.1:8189-18785 GCA_014162995.1 Artemisia annua | reverse complement strand
ATGAGACTTATGATGTTTATGCTTTCACCATTCGTGTGTTTCACCCATTCTTTACTTATCCCATCATTTCTTCACTTTCCCACTCCTCCGCGAGTGAGGATGTTGTTTTTGATCCCGGCATCGTCGCTTTTCAAGCTGTGTGTTTCATTTGCTTCCCCAAGGACAAGTAAATTCGGGGCGAGTCTATGCTATTCGACTCGTTACTAAACCAACGCTTCGTGGGAGGCACCCCATGCTTATCCTTTTTATTTTATTATCTAATAAGTAACGCGAGGAGGGCGACCTCTTCCAATCTTGTGTTTGCTTGGTTGTTTGTGTTTGTGCAGATTTCCCCAATTCATGATGACTCTCGTGCTCGTGGTTCATCTCAACTCCACTCGAGTCCCATGTATTGATGCTTGCTTGGAAATCAATATATCCAAAATCTTATCGACTAACGGTATCTTTGGCATACTTAATAAACGGCCCTAGATTTATTGTTAGGATTACCCTTACCTTTTTAAACATTGAGGACAATGTTTATCTTTAGTCTGGGGGGGGGGGTGAATCTTCGATTTGATTGACCTAGCACTTTCACCATTGTTGTTTACTTACGCAACCCCGTTTTTCCTCAAAAACCACAAAAATTAAAAAAATTTGTAAAATATCAAAGAAAAAAATGAAAAAATTAAAAATTATGCAAAAATAGAATAAAATTTTGACACCGTGTTTGACTTTCCTACTAGGTAAGATTGAGAATAAAAATTTTGACTTGATCCGGGCGTGTTGAGCCCTAGCTTGTTCCCTTAACCATTGATGATCACAAAAGCTTTTGCTAGTTTTGTACACAAGGAGCTACTCTTTTGTCGGCTCCCGTACTTGACTTATATATGCGTGGCTTGATTATCGGCTAAGCATTCGCGGATCTCATTATTTGGGATGTTAAATTTNTTAAGGATTCTCCAGCATGCTTCATGAGGGCATATGAAACGACCGTCTATAAAATTTTGGATTTCATCAACGTGCGCATGCGCTTGTGTTCTTGAAGTAGACGCATCACCAAGACTGCTACTCACTTGTGCAAAGATCCTATTTGTTCCTTTTGATATGTACTTAAAAAGATACTTTATAAGCACACTCCACCCGCAATACTCTACATTGATGTGGGCTTCAAATGCCAAGCACAGCGACCTATTGTATGGGACAACATATGTGTTGTCAAGCTTCACACCATGTTTTGTTGTAGAAACCGTTGACTCTCTCCTTCTGTAATGCACATGGCCTTTTTCATCAAAGAAGGTTTCATTGTTATACCTCTTTGGGAAGTTTTTGGTGCAGTCCTCGCCTTGCATACATGGTGCAGCCAAATTCTCTTTCCCACAGGGTCCGTGCATCATCATCTCTGAAACAATCTTGTAACCACGTGGATCAATAACTGGATCAGGTAACTCAGCAGAAATATATTGGTCAACATCTTCGGCATCCTGTACTTTTGCTGATGAGGAGACCCATAAAAGTTTATGAACATGCGGTAACCCACGTTTTTGGAACTCGACAGTGTACAACACTACATGGCAAAGAATAGATAAACACATATCAACAAACTATAGAGGAACATATTTTTTAAATAAAGGACAATGTGTTTTTCTTGAGCAAAGAAGGTAACAGTACCACCCGTGACAGATCCAAAAGGTTGCTTTTCCTTGAGAAACTTGATAAAAGCCATTATTTTTTGCTGGAAAACTCTACAAACCATATCTGCTCTGTCAGATGGAGTTAAATAAGGAAAACCTGCCATATACCTCTGCACCTCAAGCCAATTCACATTGCACGTAAATGTGATGAAAAATTGTGGATTGCCAAGGACACGGCATATCGCCAGTGCATCAAGATAGTGACTATACATATATCTTGGGCCTCCAGTAAACGAAGAAGGCAAGATAATTCGTGAGCCGACCTCTGAACCATCACGATCACCCCTAGCCACTGCATCATAAAGACCACGCAAATACTCTCCTCGAATGTCATTTTGATGTGTTCTATAGAAATCCATTCTATTCTGCTCTAGACAACAGTAAACACCAACCACGTATTGTTGAAATAACCGTCCAGTTTTGAATAGCAAATTATACTGATCATGCCTTGGATGCAATTGGTATGTATAAAACGCATTCATTGACACCCGCTTCATCTTCTCATTTGGATCTGCTGACCGCATCATCAACTTTGTATGGTATCCGGGCTGACCGTAAATGAAGATAAGTGGAAATTGGAGAGACATGTATGACTGATGGAGTTTGTTGATTCTTTTTGGTGGAGCATCTCGATATTCAATAATTACATCATAATCTGCCTCAGTTGTTGGGCCATTATCAAACACTATAGCCCCAAGAGCGTCAGACGTTGGTAGCTCGTAGTTCCGTGAACCTTTTGCATTGAAAAGCCACACTTTAAAATCAGGCACCTCTGCTTCTGCACATTTATCTCTTGCAGTCCTAAACAGCTGGACCAGCTCATTATGAGCATCTAAAAATTCAATCAGACCTTGCACAATCTCTGGATCTAAAGGATGCCCGTCAGAATCTTCGAAGTGGCTCATTCTGTTCCTAACTTCATTCCTTGTGTCGTAAATATACAGCTGCAAGAAGCATGGGTCATCATCACCGGTAGGACATAGTGCGCCAATCCAATGATAGATTTGACCAGAGACTTTAAAAACATATGGCCCTCTCCTCTGGTTGACTGTGTTGTCAATTGTCGCCCCAAATGATGTCATTGCAAACATTTGGTTATAGGCCCGTATATTCTGCATAAAGGTGTTCTGCCCAAGAAGCTGTTTGATATATTCTGGGGGATCAACTTCAGGGTCCATCAAAAGCTTACCATCGCCACAACACAAATGGTATTTAGGATGACCAGTGTTAGAACGATGGCCTGCAAGTTGCTCTCCAGGCCAAAACATAGCATCACAATAGCGACAACGCTCGGTACAGTCACCTACATCTTGATAAACAGGAGATGCACCTACATAAAAGAAATGATATTTTTTAGATTAAAAAAAATAATGGAATTTACATTAATCAGTTCTATAGGTGTGTAAAAATATAAGGATCATCTTCACCTTCATTTGCATCAGCCGTTGAATAGCGCCGACGAATGGAAGCTCTTCTCTGCCCACTCTGTGACATGGATCGTCTTTTACGCTGGCCTGGAGGTGCTGCACTACTTGTTAGTTCTGCAACAAAAAATGAATGAGCTAACGCTGACCAAGCAATAAAAAGTTCTATCAAAAAGGATAATGGTATTTACGTTCAACTGTGGTCAAAGACAAATGATAAACACTATCATTCTCGCGTGTGTTGACAGAAGAGTGTGGGGCTGGTGGTTGGTGGCAATGTTCATTAGCAGCTATATGCACGCGACTTTCTGAGCTGCTCCTCAGATCACTTTGACCACTATCTGTAACATCATATTCAGATGGTAAGCAAACCGAGGCATACAAAGGCATTCCTAATACAACAAACAAAACATTGCATATGAGGAACACAACAGCAAAATGCTGGTCTATAAAATGGTGTATGACGAAAAGAGTTTAGCAATGCATAATGCAATAAGTCTGTAAAAAACAAAATGGTTTAACAATGTTAACAAAGTAATATATTAAGCATAAACTGCTCACCAATAGAAGTGACATCGCAATCAAAATGAGGTTGCAACATGTCTGCATCACGACACTGTCCCGGCACACCTTCATTGTTTTGACCCATCATTGAACAGGCTTCACTAATTTCCTTTGGTGGGCCTCCAACTGATCCTATGGATGAGCAAAAAAACCTTAAAGCAATTAACTATTGCATGTATAAAAAAATGATTAACTTATAAGTCGTAACAATTTCACATAAAAAAAGGAAAGGTAAACTCACGTTCAGCCACATCACCGGAGGCACTATTTTGGCTTGAACCACCACACTCTTGAAAACGGCGTTCTTTCAGCTGACGTTGCCGTTTGCTAGTACGCCTGCCCCGACCTTGAAAAACAATCAAGTATAAGTTCATTCTAACAACAGCTAAAATGTTACAATAAAAAAATCAATAAGAAAACATGACAATTACCAATAAACGTGTCTAATGGCACATTTGGCTCATGGCTTCCTAAACCACTATGCAGTTGAAACATACGGTTTGAGATTCTCTCATTTTCTTTATAAAAGAGCATCTACAAATACACATGCAGACAGTTAGCATAGGAACAGACACATGCAGTTAACAATAAGAAGAATAACTACACATGAAAGCAAACATCAGCTAACCTTGAGAAGAGACAACAGTCGACATTAACCGAAGGTATTCAGAACGGGTTAAAGGAGATGGTGTGGTGCACTGACTGTCAAAGGAGGTGCGTAGACGGTTTCCTTCCGCAGGAATGGCAACACATTCATGTACAGGACGACAACTTTCTTTGGGTGAGTTTCTATGGGACTGGTTACCGTTATGTGCATCTATGTTTTTTAGCTTTGGACGCATAATTAAAGAGGGACAAATTTATGAGGTATCGGGAATTCAGATAAGGGCAACAAAATAGTATCACTAACAAATTATACCAAGCCATTATCATAAACCAATACATATTGAAGTTGTAAATTTAAGTTAGAATCAGGCAAGTTATTTATAACAAAAGAATTTTAAAAAAAAAGGACAAAAAAAAAGGGCAAAGTTAGACCATATTAAATGACATCAAACCAAATTAAATGCAACCACAAAAACCCTAATGCAGGCTCATTAATTTTTTTTAAAGTAGACAAATTAAATGAGGTTTACCTAAATCCCTAAACTATTTTGGCAACTACCAAAACTACCAGCCAAAGCACAAAAAAATCCAACCAAAGAGTGAACACAGCATCAACAAACAACAATAAGTAACAACAAAAAACAAACCCTAAGAAAAATCCAAACCTTAAACTAATTTGCTAACCAATTTTCAGAAACGAACAAATCCGGATCACTTTTTTTTTATGACCACAAAGGAAAAAGCAGAGAGTTGTAAAGGTTATCTACACCAACCTAACACAAAGATGTGGGTATAAACCTTGCCAAAACTGTAGCAAGAACAGCTGGTTGAAAATCAGCCACAAACGCAATAAAAAACTCATTCCACTGTTCCTAACACTGTGCATCCCCTCACAACGCACTGTAGCAACTTTATAATCCGTCGGGTCGGAGCTAACCGGTGATGGGTGGAGTTGTCGGAGGCAATCCCACCGGATCCCCAAAATAGAAAGTGACTGTGAGAGAGGGTGAACAGTGGTTGGGTGTCGGGTTCTATGAAAATAACTAAAGGGCCGGTTCAAATAGTTTCTGGCCAAAAAATGGGCTTCAAAGCCCTCTGGATAGTATATTACTATATATATATATAATTTTTTGTCAAGGACGACGTCGTTCAATCTAGCAGGCCATTTGTTTTTTTTCGTGGCCCATAAATGCAGCCCTTATCTGTTTCTTTCGTGGCCCAGCTATCTAATTCGCATGACCCAGGAAATCTAAACCTAAGAATAATTATGTTAAACCTAAGAATAATTATGTTAAATACTGTATTTTTACAGCCTTTAGAGTCCACCTGTCAAACATCCGGTTGTGTACTAGGTAATTTTGTGGCCACAATCTTCCAATGTTCACCAACTTCATGTACTATGTTTTGTATTTCCAAAGTAGAAGGTTCTTGATACTCTTTTCCATATACATTGCATCTCACAAACAAATATAATACATCAAAAAAGAGAAGAATAAAAGAACCAGAAAAAAATTAAAAATTGCTCAATCCAAAACTGAGATCAACACAATCTTTGTTTACAAAGGTAATCAGTTTGTTATGATTAATGTTATTTCTATTTACCAGTATACCTTTCCATGTTACTTTGCATGATTCATGTGCTTTGATGCTCTTTGCATATACTATATCTTTGCATGTTACTTTCCATCCTTTATGTGCTTTGCTGCTCCATGCAATTGCTATAACTTTGCCTGTTAACTTGCATCGTTAGTGTCTATCGATATTGCTCTTTAGCTAAGCCTTATGATATATGTAAAAGACTGTTGATAAATTAGTATACATACTTTTAATTATGAAAACCAATCAAAAGGCCATTCGTCGCATTCCTTCTTTTAGTTGTGTACCTCCTTTGGATCTGTCCCCGAGTGTTGAGAATAGACCCTCTTCCTCTGAATCATTGAAAAGAAAAGAACTGGTCAACAACCAAATAGATACTGATATATCCTCAGAGGTCAGGCCCAAAAAAAGCCATAAAGTTGGTGCTAACCTACCCCATCAGACGGTATACCAGCCTAGAGAAACAGATACAAGGCAGAAGCAAAAGTTAACAGATTGTATTTAGTGTAAGATTTCTTCCTATAATATATATATTTTTTTACAGTGTATTCCTGCTACGCATGTATCAAATAGCTTTTTTTTAATTCTTTTATGTTGCAGGCCATGATCATACAACTTCTTTGCAGAATACTTCGTTACAACAAACAAAAACCTCATATAAAGGTTGTGGGTCGTAAATTTCATTTTCAAACTACTATGTACATTTAACATCAATACCTTTGTAAAATTGGTGTATGTGTTGAACTTTCTTGCAGCAAAAACAGTTGCTTCACCTTCGCATGCAACTGGTAAGAGCTACCGAAAAATCTCGCATAACTCTGCGCCTACAAAAAGCCAGCAACCAGATAAACAAAATGAAATCCGTGATAAAAGGCCACGTTTTGTTGAAGGTGTATAGTTACTCATAAAAATATTAGTACGATGAAATTCTTATTATTAGACAGATATTGTTTTTATTATACTCACATATGTGTGCATAACTAATGCAACTACATGTACAGATGTGCATGTTTCAAATGCTAATATGCAGAGAAGCAATAGCCAACGGAAACGAACTAGGCAAGGTGAAACACATTTATCAAGTATTTATTCACTCATCCATGGCATCATTCTATTCCATTGAAATTTTCCTTGATCATCTGAATATTTATTACAGGTCCGCCATCTACATATATTTCTATTGGCAGCTGTAATCAAGTATGCAACCATTGTAAAGCTTTGTTTTGGTATGATGAACGAATAAAGCATGGCATCCGAAGAAGTCCAGAATATCACAACTGTTGCAACAATGGTAGAGTCGTATTACCTCCAGTTGAACGATATCCAGATTACATAAAAGATCTCTTTCAAGATAGGCCTTTCATGGACAATATCCGAGCTTATAACCAGATGTTTGCAATGACATATCTAGGCGCAGAGGTGGACAATTCTATTAACAGAGGACGAGGCCCTTACGTATTCAAAGTTTCAGGGAAGCTTTACCATTATATAGGGAGTATGTGTCCTACACTCGACAAGAAGCCAAAATTTTTGCAACTCTATATCTACGATACAGCAAACGAAGTAGAAACTGTATGGAAAAGTTCAACAGTTCTGGCAATAGATTGCGGCGCGATATTGTTGAGAATCTCATAAAAGTTTTGGACAAGCACAACGAGTTGGTAAAACTGTTTAGAACAGCACGTGATAAGGTGGAGGCTACTCAGATCGAAGACTTTAGACTAAAATTATTTGGGGTCGTTGGTTCTAAGCAGTATGATCTTCCAGCAGGTGACTCTATAGGTGCAATTGTTTTTGAAGGAGGTCCAGACGTTGGGACAGACTATGATATTATTATTGAACGTCGAGATGGTGAACCGCAGCGTATTGACAAGCTCAATCCTCACTATATGGCACTCCACTTTCCGCTTCTCTTTGTTCATGGCAAAGAAGGATATCACTTAGGTCTAAATTTATTAGACAAAGGAGGTGAAACATCCGAAAAAGAAAATCAAATGTCCATGAAAATGTATTATGCATACCAGATCCACGACCGTTTCCAGTCGTATGACTTATTACCAAGAGCAGGCCGTCTTTTTCAAGAATATGTGGTGACAGCATACTGTGCGATTGAGCAGTACAGGCTAGACTATATAAGGAAGAAACAAAGAGACATCAGAAATGAATACATGGCAAGTTTATATGATGCACTGTCTCACGGAGATGTAGATGGTTCAGACGTAGGCACAAGGACAATACTACCAGCTTCGTTTACTGGAGGACCACGATATATGTACAGTCATTATTTAGATGCTCTAGCAATCTGCCGAGTTCATGGCAACCCATCATTTTTCATTACATTTACATGTAATGTTGGGTGGCCTGAGATAGAGGAGTATATGCAACGCTTTCCGCATCTTACAACTGCTGACAGGCCAGATGTAGTTGATCGAGTTTTTGAAAGAAAAATACATGATCTTGTAACTTTTCTACGAGAAGGAAGACCATTTGGAGATGTTGAAGCAGGTAGATTAATTGACACATCTAATTACTACTTTTACAATTTTTAATGCATTCAATTAACTAACTATAATTACTCATTTTCCAGTTTTGTACACTGTTGAATTCCAGAAAAGAGGTTTGCCACATTGTCATCTATTACTGTGGTTGAAAGAAGCCTCACGCATTCATAACAACGAAGACATTGATAGATATGTCTCCGCTGAATTACCAGACCCAAGAACTCACCCTGAAGCTCATCGAATTGTCCAAGAGTTTATGCTACATGACCCATGTGGTTTGGCTAATACATCTGCACCATGTATGAAAAACACAGACGAATACAAAAAAGGCTTTCCTATACCTTACTGTGAAGAGACTTTTATAGATAAAAAAGGGTTCGTGCACTACAGAAGAAGACAATCACACATCAGAGCAATCAAACAAAGCTTAGAGCTTGACAATACGTATGTAGTTCCATATAACCAAGCACTCTGTATGCGGTTCTATGCTCACATCAACGTTGAGTATTGTGAATGGACAATGCTCATAAAGTACCTTTTCAAGTATATCTCAAAAGGAACTGATCGGATCATTGCCCATGTTACGAGAACATTAGGAAGTGGAGAATCAAGCAGCAGCCGTCCAAGAACACAAGTTGACGAAATAAACAACTTCAAGATGCAATGTACATAGGCCCGCATGAAGCATGTTGGAGAATACTTGGTTTCGATATACATTGTAGGCAACCAGCTGTTCAAATCTTAGCAGTGCACCTTGAAATATGCAACGCGTGACGTTTCGATCAGGACAAAGTCTCCAAGAAATTGTTGACGATTGTAACATCTGTTAATTTTCCTAAAACCTAATCCTAGCCAAACTTCTATTTTTAGAGCATGAAACATTTTAAAACTTTAAAGCATGTTAAATTTGATTTGAAGAGCGTGAGATATATTAGGAACGAGAAATTATTTGTAGACTAGCTCAGCACAACCTAGAAAAACTCGAAATTGTTTCACTTGCCAAATTATTTGATTTATTTTGAGTTTGAGAAAAACTATGAAGTTTATGCTTGATTTTATTGGAAAAACTATTTCGAGAACGATGGCGCAAGTTTTATAATTTTTCGAGTCCGTTTGCTAAGTCATTTGAGTCCCGAACCGTTTTATGAAGGAGACTAGCTAAAACCCACCCATACTACTCCCCTATAAATACCCCCCACCCTACCACTTCACTCATTTTACACACCCAAAAACACACACACTTCCCCTCCTTCTCTCTTCTTTCTCTCTCTAAAAATCTGGCCACCACCTTACGCCGGCGCCGCCACAAATTCCGGCCACCGGAAAAATTTCCGGCAACCACCACTTACACCACCCATACCATCTTGTAGATCGGGACATCCCCGACTCATCCCCGCAACCCGTTTCACCCCAATCGACCCGACGCTCCCTAGATCTACAAAAGTAGATTCGGAATTTGTACTTTTCCGGCCAAACCCATATTTTCCGACGAGCTATTGGTATTCGAGCATTCCTAGACCTTTTTCTCACACGTTTTCTTAATAAAACTCGTTTTTTTTTTAATAAAACCCTAACCCTAATTTTCGTTATTAAATCAAACCGAATTTTTTTGATTTCTTTTTTTTTTATAGAAACGATTTAATAAAGTGTTAAATGGTAAAACTCGTGTGGAAATCATTTTTGGCCCGTTTGGTGTCGCGACTCGGTCAACTCACCGAGTCAACTCGGTTGACTCGGTGAGAGTTTATATGTTTTGATGTTTGGTCCGAGTTAGGTGACGAGTAGAGTTGTATTTTGGTTGTGGTTAATAAGTTTTGGGTCCGTTTGGTTTGTTTGGGTGTCGGCAGCCGTGACCCACCACCACCGAGTCATGGTGGTGGTGGTGAGTGGTTATATTGGTTGTTGATATTGTTATTTGGTGACTTGGGTTTGTTGTAATAATTATGTTTAGGTTAGTTTTGGTTAGCCGAAGTGGTATTGCGAAAGATGTTGTTGGTTATAATTAGTGACGGGTTTAGGAATAGGTTTTGGTATTTTTGGGTGAAGGCGAGACATGGGATTGTGATGTTTGTTTCGGATTTGGTTTTGGTTATGTTTTGTCGGGATTGGTTATTAGTCTCGGATGGTTATTGTTATTATTATAACCTTATTATTATTATTATTAGTTTTAAACGGTAAACATTAATACGGAATAATAACTATGAAATTAAAACATAAAATTGTTAAAGTTAA
>LBNU01032089.1:365863-382545 GCA_014162995.1 Artemisia annua | reverse complement strand
CTCAAAAGTACCTAAAATGAGAAAAGAAACGACTTTGGGTGAAATCCGATCAAATAATATACGAATTAGGACTCAAACTGACCCCTAAAAACGTAACATTTTTCGTCTCATCATCTGCAGATAGAGGATACTGTTCGTGCAACAAAGAGAGACTGTTATAGATTTAGATCAATGGCTACAAGTGCTTAAATGAGTGTTTACAAATTTCGGTGGAATTTAGCTGTAACTTGTTTTAGTTATTTCTTAGCTACAAGCTTAACTTTGATACATACATACAATACATTTCATTTTGAGCAAACGAATTTGACTTGTATACTTATTAATGAAATTATTTCTTAGCTACAAGTTTACACTTTATATATATGTGTTGCATTTATATTTCTTTATTTTTGCAAAATGTTAGTCTAGAAACAAAGAAAACACAAGCCATAACATATGCACAATGATCACAACATCTAATTATACTTAGCAGTTCTAAGTATAACTAGAAGCATTAAATAGCAGTTGTAAGTATAACTAGCAGTACTAATGTGTGACCATATGTATCGAATTGTGACTACACTTAAATAATGTGTGACAAAATATGACTCTATGATTTAGACACCTAAATAAATACTTCATGTGACCATATATAACATCTTGAATTTAGTCACACAAACACTTAATGTGACTAATATCAAGGTTATGATAACTGAGTTCACATTTTGCTATAAATAATAGTCACATGAATATTTCACAATGTGACTATTTTGAATGTATTGGTCATATATAATACCCTTATAATGTGGCAATAAACATAATTTAGATACGCATTTGTGATATGGTGTGACAATTGTAAAGCCTATAGTCACATGATCGTGCTTCAATTAAATGTGACTATACACATTAGGATTTGGCAAGCAAACACACATTAAACTTTAGACACACATATTAACTTACGTGACCATATGTATCGAATTTTCTTTACACTTAATCATGTTTCTATGGTTTCGTGTGACCATATATGACATTTGGTCACACTCTTCAAGTGTGTGACATATATTTGTCACTTTTAAATGCATATCGTGACTAACGCTTCAAACTTACTTTTCAGTTGTCACACATTTCAAATTCTGTGGCTAAATATTTAGCAAAGAATAGCAGTAACGCTTAAATAATGTGTGACAAACTTGACTATATAATTTAGCCACATACACAATTACTTCATGTGAACATATATCTATTTTGGTCACACTCTTCAATTGTGTGACATATATTTGTCACATATGTATATCTGTAGTGTGACTAATGTATAAATATGATTTGTATTGGTCACACGTCCCAAATTAAACGTGACTAAATGATCGAAAAATATTTACCAGTTACCCTCTAGTCACATAAATACACAAATGTGTGACATATATCTTCCGAAATGGTCACACAAGTCGGATAGAGTGTGGCTGTTTATTTTATTTTCATACATTTAGTCACGTAAATATGTTACAGTGTGACCGNTTACGCGTGACCAACTTTAGTCTTAACACTAGAACTCTTGGTCCATAAATCTTCAACATACATCCTTATTCTTTCTTTTCTTTTTCTTTTTCTTTTCTTGATACTTTTTTTTTTACTTTTTTTTTTCTTTCTTTTTCTTGCCTTAGTAACTTCTCGACTCCGAACCTTAACGGTTTCAATCCAAGACCTACCGCCAACTGCTAGGGTTGGAATCTAGGACCCAAGGTCCGATCTCAATCCGAAGTCTTAAAGCACCTTAGCTCATAACAACGGGCTTTTGGGTAGCTCCGAAACCACATGCGTACTACGCTTATTCAACGATAGTCGTTGTCCCAAAATGTTTGCTCACTTGATGAGAGCAATTGCCCTTTACATGATGATAGTCGTTGTCCCTGATGTTTGCACACTTGATAAGAGCAATTGTCACTTGCATGATGAGCTCCGTTGTCCTTAAAGGCTAACTTTATGAGGGCAATTTGTCCCTTACATGATAAAAGCTGTTGCCCCTAAAGCTCACTTGTTTAGAGCAATTGTACCTTACTTTATGAGAGCCGTTGTCACTAAACGCTTGCTCACTTGATGAGAGCAATTGCCCTTGACATGATGATAGCCGTTGTCCCTAATGCTTGCACACTTGATAAGAGCAATTGTCACTTACATGATGAGATCCGTTGTCCTTAAAGGCTAACTTTATGAGGGCAATTTGTCCCTTACATGATAAGAGCTGCTGTCCCTAAAGGCTCACTTGTTGAGAGCAATTTTACCTTACTTTATGTGACCGTTGTCCCTAAACGCTTGCTCACTTGATGAGAGCAATTGCCCTTTACATGAAAATAGCCGTTGTCCCTAATGCTTGCACACTTGATAAGAGCAATTGTCACTTACATGATGAGATCTGTTGTCCCTAAAGGCTAAATTTATGAGGGCAATTTGTCCCTTACATGATAAGAGCTGCTGTCCCTAAAGGCTCACTTTTTGAGAGCAATTGTCCCTTACTTTATGGGAGCTGTTGTCCCTAAACACTTGCTTACTTGATGAGAGCAATTGCCCTTTACAAGATCATAGCTGCTGTCCATAAAGCTCACTTGTTAAGAGCAATTGTACCTACTTTATGGGAGCCGTTGTCCCTAAACGCTTGTTCACTTGATGAGAGCAATTGCCCTTTACATGATGATAGCCGTTGTCCCTAATGCTTGCACACCTGATAAGAGCAATTGTCACTTACATGTTAAGATCCGTTGTCCCTAAAGGCTCACTTGTTGATAGCAATTGTACCTTACTTTATGGGACCGTTGTCCCTAAATGCTTGCTCCCTTGATGAGATCAATTGCCCTTTACATGATGACAGCCGTTGTCCCTAATGCTTGCACACTTGATAAGAGCAATTGTGACTTACATGATGAGATCCGTTGTCCCTAAACGCTAAGTTTATGAGGGCTATTTGTCCCTTACATGATAAGAGCCGTTGTCCCTAAAGGCTCACTTGTTGAGAGCAATTTTAGTTGTCCCTAAAGGCTAAATTTATGAGGGCAATTTGTCCCTTACATGATAAGAGCTGCTGTCCCTAAAGGCTCACTTTTTGAGAGCAATTGTCCCTTACTTTATGGGAGCTCTTTTCCCTAAACACTTGCTTACTTGATGAGAGCAATTGCCCTTTACAAGATCATAGCTGCTGTCCATAAAGCTCACTTGTTAAGAGCAATTGTACCTACTTTATGGGAGCCGTTGTCCCTAAACGCTTGTTCACTTGATGAGAGAAATTGCCCTTTACATGATGATAGCCATTGTCCCTAATGCTTGCACACTTGATAATTGCAATTGTCACTTACATGATGAGATCCGTTGTCCCTAAAGGCTAACTTTATGAGGGCAATTTGTCCCTTACATGTTGAGATTCGTTGTCCCTAAAGGCTCACTTTTTTAGAGCAATTGTACCTTACTTTATGAGAGCTGTTGTCCCTAAACACTTGCTTAATTGATGAGAGTAATTGCCCTTTACAAGATTATAGATGTTGTCCCTAACGCTTGCACACTTGATAAGAGCAATTGTAACTTACATGATGAGATCCGTTGTCCCTAAAGGCTAAGTTTATGAGGGCAATTTGTCCCTTACATTATAAGAGCCGTAGTCCCAAAAGGCTCACTTGTTGAGAGCAATTTTACCTTACTTTATGGGACCGTTGTCACTAAATGCTTGCTCACTTGATGAGAGCAATTACCCTTTACATGATGATAGCCGTTGTCCTTAATGCTTGCGCACTTGATAAGAGCAATTGTCACTTACATGTTGAGATTCGTTGTCCCTAAAGGCTAACTTTACATGATAAGAGCTGTTGTCCCTAAAGGCTCACTTTTTGAGAGCAATTGTACCTTACTTTATGGGAGCTGTTGTCCCTAAATGCTTGCTCACTTGATGAGAGCAATTGCCCTTTACATGATTATAGTTGTTGTCCCTAACGCTTGCACACTTGATAAGAGCAATTGTCACTTACATGATGAGATCCGTTGTCCCTAAAGGCTAACTTTATAAGGGCAATTTCTCCCTTACATGATAAGAGCTGTTGTCCCTAAAGGCTCACTTGTTGATAGCAATTGTACCTTTCTTTATAGGACCGTTGACCCTAAATGCTTGCTCACTTGAGGAGAGCAATTGCCCTTTCCATGATGATAGCCGTTGTCCCTAATGATTGCACACTTGATAAGAGCAATCGTCACTTCCATGATGAGATCCGTTGTCCCTAAAGGCTAAGTTTATGAGGGCAATTTGTCCCTTACATGATAAGAGCCGTTGTCCCTAAAGGCTCACTTGTTGAGAGCAATTGTACCTTACTTTATGGGAGCCGTTGTCCCTAAACGCTTGCTCACTTGATGAGAGCAATTGCCCTTTACATGATGATAGCCGTTGTCCCTAATGCTTGCACACTTGATAAGAGCAATTGTCACTTACATGATGAGATCCGTTGTCCCTAAAGGCTAACTTTATGAGGGCAATTTGTCCCTTACATGATAAGAGCCGTTGTCCCTAAAGGCTCACTTGTTGAGAGCAATTGTACCTTACTTTATGGGAGCCGTTGTCCCTAAACGCTTGCTCACTTGATGAGAGCAATTGCCCTTTACATGATGATAGTCGTTGTCCCTAATGCTTGCACACTTGATAAGAGCAATTGTCACTTACATGATGAGATCCGTTGTCCCTAAAGGCTAACTTTATGAGGGCAATTTGTCCCTTACATGATAAGAGCCGTTGTCCCTAAAGGCTCACTTGTTGAGAGCAATTGTACCTTACTTTATGGGAGCCGTTGTCCCTAAACGCTTGCTCACTTGATGAGAGCAATTGCCCTTTACATGATGATAGCCGTTGTCCCTAATGCTTGCACACTTGATAAGAACAATTGTCACTTACATGATGAGATCCGTTGTCCCTAAAGGCTAACTTTATGAGGGCAATTTGTCCCTTACATGATAAGAGCTGCTGTCCCTAAAGACACACTTGTTGAGAGCAATTGTACCTTACTTTATGGGAGCCGTTGTCCCAAAACGTTTCCTCACTTGATGAGAGCAATTGCCCTTTACATGATGATAGTCGTTGTCCCTAATGTTTGCACACTTGATAAGAGAAATTGTCACTTGCATGATGAGATCCGTTGACCCTAAAGGCTAACTTTAAGAGGGCAATTTGTCCCTTACATGATAAAAGCTGCTGCCCTTAAAGCTCAGTTGTTGAGAGCAATTGTACCTTACTTTATGGGTGCCGTTGTCACTAAACGCCTGCTCACTTGATGAGAGCAATTGCCCTTGACATGATGATAGCCGATGTCCCTAATGCTTGCACACTTGATAAGAGCAATTGTCACTTACATGATGAGATCCGTTGTCCCTAAAGGCAAACTTTGTGTGGGCAATTTGTCCCTTACATGATAAGAGCTGCTGTCCCTAAAGGCTCACTTTTTGAGAGCAATTGTACCTTACTTTATGGGAGCTATTGTCCCTAAACACTTGCTTACTTGAGGAGAGCAATTGCCCTTTACAAGATTATAGCTGTTATCCCTAACGCTTGCACACTTAATAAGAGCAATAGTCACTTACATGATGAGATCCGTTGTCCCAAAAGGCTAACTTGATGAGGGCAATTTGTCCCTTACATGATAAGAGTCGTAGTCCATAAAGGCTCACTTGTTGAGAGCAATTGTACCTTACTTTATGGGACCGTTTTCCCTAAACGCTTGCTCACTTGATGAGAGCAATTGCCCTTTACATGATGATAGTCGTTGTCCCTAATGCTTGCACACTTGATAAGAGCAATTGTCACTTACATGATGAGATCCGTTGTCCCTAAAGGCTAACTTGATGAGGGCAATTTGTCCCTTACATGATAAGAGTCGTAGTCCCTAAAGGCTCACTTGTTAAGAGCAATTGGTCCTTACTTTATGGGAGCCGTTGTCCCTAAACACTTGCTCACTTGATGAGAGCAATTGCCCTTTACATGATCATAGCGGTTGTCCCTAGTGGTTGCACACTTGATAAGAGCAATTGTCACTTCCATGATGAGATCCGTTGTCCCTAAAGGCTAACTTGATGAGGGCAATTTGTCCCTTACATGATAAGAGTCGTAGTCCCTAAAGGCTCACTTGTTAAGAGCAATTGGTCCTTACTTTATGGGAGCCGTTGTCCCTAAACACTTGCTCACTTGATGAGAGCAATTGCCCTTTACATGATCATAGCGGTTGTCCCTAGTGGTTGCACACTTGATAAGAGCAATTGTCACTTCCATGATGAGATCCGTTGTCCCTAAAGCCTATGTTTATTAGGGCAATTTGTCCCTTACATGATAAGAGCCGTTGTCCCTAAAGGCTCACTTGTTGAGAGCAATTGTACCTTACTTTATGGGAGACGTTGTCCCAAAATGTTTGCTCACTTGATGAGAGCAATTGCCCTTTACATGATGATAGTCGTTGTCCCTAATGTTTCCACACTTGATAAGAGCAATTGTCACTTGCATGATAAGATCCGTTGTCCCTAAAGGCTAACTTTATGAGGGCAATTTGTCTCTAACATGATAAGAGCTGCTGTCCCTAAAGGCTCACTTGTTGAGAGCAATTGTACCTTACTTTATGCGAGCCGTTGTCCCAAAACGTTTCCTCACTTGATGAGAGCAATTGCCCTTTACATGATGATAGTCGTTGTCCCTAATGTTTGCACACTTGATAAGAGCAATTGTCACTTGCATGATGAGATCCGTTGTCCCTAAAGGCTAACTTTAAGAGGGCAATTTGTCCCTTACATGATAAAAGCTGCTGCCCCTAAAGCTCAGTTGTTGAGAGCAATTGTACCTTACTTTATGGGAGCCGTTGTCACTAAACGCTTGCTCACTTGATGAGAGCAATTGCCCTTGACATGATGATAGCCGTTGTCCCTAATGCTTGCACACTTGATAAGAGCAATTGTCACTTACATGATGAGATCCGTTGTCCCTAAAGGCTAACTTTATGAGGGCAATTTGTCCGTTGCATGATAAGAGCTGCTGTCCCTAAAGGCTCACTTTTTGAGAGCAATTGTACCTTACTTTATGGGAGCTATTGTCCCTAAACACTTGCTTACTTGATGAGAGCAATTGCCCTTTACAAGATTGTAGCTGTTGTCCCTAACGCTTGCACACTTGATAAGAGCAATTGTCACTTACATGATGAGATCCGTTGTCTCTAAAGGCTAACTTTATGAGGGCAATTTGTCCCTTACATGATAAGAGCCGTAGTCCCTAAAGGCTCACTTGTTGAGAGCAATTTTACCTTACTTTATGGGACCGTTGTCCCTAAACGCTTGCTCACTTGATGAGAGCAATTGCCCTTTACCTGATGATAGCCGTTGTCCCTAATGCTTGCACACTTGATAAGAACAATTGTCACTTACATGATGAGATCCGTTGTCCCTAAAGGCTAACTTTATGAGGGCAATTTGTCCCTTACATGATAAGAGCTGCTGTCCCTAAAGGCTCACTTTTTGAGAGCAATTGTACCTTACTTTATGGGAGCCGTTGTCCCTAAACGCTTGCTCACTTGATGAGAGCAATTGCCCTTTACATGATGATAGCCGTTGTCCCTAATGCTTGCACACTTGATAAGAGCAATTGACACTTACATGATGAGATCCGTTGTTCCTAAAGGCTAAATTTAAGAAGGCAATTTGTTCCTTACATGATAAGAGCCGTTGTCCCTAAAGGCTCACTCTTTGAGAGCAATTGTACCTTACTTTATGGGAGCCGTTGTCCCTAAACGCTTGCTCACTTGATGAGAGCAATTGCCCTTTACATGATGATAGCCGTTGTCCCTAATGCTTGCACACTTGATAAGAGCAATTGACACTTACATGATGAGATCCGTTGTTCCTAAAGGCTAAATTTAAGAAGGCAATTTGTTCCTTACATGATAAGAGCCGTTGTCCCTAAAGGCTCACTCTTTGAGAGCAATTGTACCTTACTTTATGGGAGCCGTTGTCCCTAAACGCTTGCTCACTTGATGAGAGCAATTGCCCTTTACATGATGATAGCCGTTGTCCCTAATGCTTGCACACTTGATAAGAGCAATTGACACTTACATGATGAGATCCGTTGTTCCTAAAGGCTAAATTTAAGAAGGCAATTTGTTCCTTACATGATAAGAGCCGTTGTCCCTAAAGGCTCACTCTTTGAGAGCAATTGTACCTTACTTTATGGGAGCCGTTGTCCCTAAACGCTTGCTCACTTGATGAGAGCAATTGCCCTTTACATGATGATAGCCGTTGTCCCTAATGCTTGCACACTTGATAAGAGCAATTGACACTTACATGATGAGATCCGTTGTTCCTAAAGGCTAAATTTAAGAAGGCAATTTGTTCCTTACATGATAAGAGCCGTTGTCCCTAAAGGCTCACTCTTTGAGAGCAATTGTACCTTACTTTATGGGAGCCGTTGTCCCTAAACGCTTGCTCACTTGATGAGAGCAATTGCCCTTTACATGATGATAGCCGTTGTCCCTAATGCTTGCACACTTGATAAGAGCAATTGTCACTTACATGATGAGATCCGTTGTCCCTAAACGCTAACTTTATGAGAGCTATTTGTCCCTTACATGATAAGAGCCGCTGTTCTTAAAGGCTCACTTATTGAGAGCAATTTTACCTTACATTATGGGAGCCATTGTACCTGAACACTTGCTCACTTGATGAGAGCAATTGCCCTTTACATGATGATAGCGGTAGTCCCTAATGGTTGCACACTTGATAAGAGCAATCGTCACTTCCATGATGAAATCCGTTGTCCCTAAAGGCTAAGTCTATGAGGGCAATTTGTCCCTTACATGATAAGAGCCGTTGTCCCTAAAGGCTCACTTGTTTTGAGCAATTGTACCTTACTTTATGGGAGCCGTTGTCCCAAAACGTTTGCTCACTTGATGAGATCAATTGCCCTTTACATGATTATAGCTGTTATCCCTAACGCTTGCACATTTGATAAGAGCAATTGTCACTTACATGATGAGATCCATTGTCCCTAAAGGCTAACTTGATGAGGGCAATTTGTCCCTTACATGATAAAAGCTGCTGTCCCAAAAGCTCACTTGTTGAGAGCAACTGTACCTTACTTTATGGGAGCCGTTGTCCCTAAACGCTTGCTCACTTGATCAGAGCAATTGCCCTTTACATGATGATAGCCGTTGTCCCTAATGCTTGCACACTTGATAAGCGCAATTGTCACTTACATGATGAGATCCGTTGTTCCTAAAGGCTAACTTGATGAGGGCAATTTGTCCCTTACATGATAAGAGTGTTGTCCCTAAAGGCTCACTTGTTGATAGCAATTGTACCTTACTTTATGGGACCGTTGTCCCTAAATGCTTGCTCACTTGAGGAGAGCAATTGCCCTTTACATGATGATAGCCGTTGTCCCTAATGCTTGCACACTTGATAAGAGCAATTGTCACTTACATGATGAGATCCGTTGTCCCTAAACGCTAACTTTATGAGAGCTATTTGACCCTTACATGATAAGAGCCGCTGTTCTTAAAGGCTCACTTGTTGAGAGCAATTGTACCTTACATTATGGGAGCCATTGTACCTGAACACTTGCTCACTTGATGAGAGCAATTGCCCTTTACATGATGATAGTCGTAGTCCCTAATGGTTGCACACTTGATAAGAGCAATCGTCACTTCCATGATGAAATCCGTTGTCCCTAAAGGCTAAGTTTATGACGGCAATTTGTCCCTTACATGATAAGAGCCGTTGTCCCTAAAGGCTCACTTGTTTTGAGCAATTGTACCTTACTTTATGGGAGCCGTTGTCCCAAAACGTTTGCTCACTTGATGAGAGCAATTGCCCTTTACATGATTATAGCTGTTATCCCTAACGCTTGCACATTTGATAAGAGCAATTGTCACTTACATGATAAGATCCATTGTCCCTAAAGGCTAACTTGATGAGGGAAATTTGTCCCTTACATGATAAAAGCTGCTGTCCCAAAAGCTCACTTGTTGAGAGCAACTGTACCTTACTTTATGGGAGCCGTTGTCCCTAAACGCTTGCTCACTTGATCAGAGCAATTGCCCTTTACATGATGATAGCCGTTGTCCCTAATGCTTGCACACTTGATAAGAGCAATTGACACTTACATGATGAGATCCGTTGTTCCTAAAGGCTAAATTTAAGAAGGCAATTTGTTCCTTACATGATAAGAGCCGTTGTCCCTAAAGGCTCACTCTTTGAGAGCAATTGTACCTTACTTTATGGGAGCCGTTGTCCCTAAACGCTTGCTCACTTGATGAGAGCAATTGCCCTTTACATGATGATAGCCGTTGTCCCTAATGCTTGCACACTTGATAAGAGCAATTGACACTTACATGATGAGATCCGTTGTTCCTAAAGGCTAAATTTAAGAAGGCAATTTGTTCCTTACATGATAAGAGCCGTTGTCCCTAAAGGCTCACTCTTTGAGAGCAATTGTACCTTACTTTATGGGAGCCGTTGTCCCTAAACGCTTGCTCACTTGATGAGAGCAATTGCCCTTTACATGATGATAGCCGTTGTCCCTAATGCTTGCACACTTGATAAGAGCAATTGACACTTACATGATGAGATCCGTTGTTCCTAAAGGCTAAATTTAAGAAGGCAATTTGTTCCTTACATGATAAGAGCCGTTGTCCCTAAAGGCTCACTCTTTGAGAGCAATTGTACCTTACTTTATGGGAGCCGTTGTCCCTAAACGCTTGCTCACTTGATGAGAGCAATTGCCCTTTACATGATGATAGCCGTTGTCCCTAATGCTTGCACACTTGATAAGAGCAATTGTCACTTACATGATGAGATCCGTTGTCCCTAAAGGCTATCTTTATGACGGCAATTTGTCCCTTACATGATAAAAGCTGCTGTCCATAAAGCTCACTTGTTGAGAGCAATTGTACCTTAATTTATGGGAGCCGTTTTCCCTAAACGCTTGCTCACTTGATGAGAGCAATTGCCCTTTACATGATGATTGTCGTTGTCCCTAATGCTTGCACACTTGATAAGAGCAATTGTCACTTACTTGTTGAGATCCGTTGTCCCTAATGGCTAACTTTATGAGGGCAATTTGTCCCTTACATGATAAGAGCTGCTGTCCCTAAAGGCTCGGTTTTTGAGTGCAGTTGTTGCCCCTAAATGCTTGCTCACTTGATGAGAGCAATTGCCCTTTATATGATTATAGCTGTTGTCCCTAACGCTTGCACACTTGATAAGAGCAATTGTCACTTACATGATGAGATCCGTTGTCCCTAAAGACTAACTTTATGAGGGCAATTTGTCCCTTACATGATAAGAGCCGTTGTCCCTAAAGGCTCACTTGTTGAGAGCAATTTTACCTTACTTTATGGGACCGTTGTCCCTAAACACTTGCTCACTTGATGAGAGCAATTGCCCTTTACATGATGATAGCCGTTGTCCCTAATGCTTGCACACTTTATAAGAGCAATTGTCACTTACATGATGAGATCCGTTGTCCCTAAAGGCTAACTTTATGAGGGCAATTTGTCCCTTACATGATAAGAGCCGTTGTCCCTAAAGGCTCACTTGTTGAGAGCAATTGTACCTTACTTTATGGGAGCCGTTGTCCCTAAACGCTTGCTCACTTGATGAGAGCAATTGCCCTTTACATGATGATAGCCGTTGTCCCTAATGCTTGCACACTTGATAAGCGCAATTGTCACTTACATGATGAGATCCGTTGTCCCTAAAGGCTAACTTTATGAGGGCAATTTATCCCTTACATGATAAAAGCCGCTGTCCATAAAGCTCACTTGTTAAGAGCAATTGTACCTTACTTTATGGGAGCCGTTTTCCCTAAACGCTTGCTCACTTGATGAGAGCAATTGCCCTTTACATGATGATAGTCGTTGTCCCTAATGCTTGCACACTTGATAAGAGCAATTGTCACTTACATGTTGAGATCCGTTGTCCCTAAAGGCTAACTTTATGAGGGCAATTTGTCCCTTACATGATAAGAGCTGCTGTCCCTAAAGGCTCACTTTTTGAGAGCAATTGTACCTTACTTTATAGGAGCTGTTGTCCCTAAATGCTTGCTTACTTGATGAGAGCAATTGCCCTTTACATGATTATAGCTGTTGTCCCTTACGCCTACACACTTGATAAGAGCAATTGTCACTTACATGATGAGTTCCGTTGTCCCTAAAGGCTAACTTTATGAGGGCAATTAGTCCCTTACATGATAAGAGCCGTTGTCCCTAAAGGCTCACTTGTTGATAGCAATTGTACCTTACTTTATGGGACCGTTGTCCCTAAATGCTTGCTCACTTGAGGAGAGCAATTGCCCTTTACATGATGATAGCCGTTGTCCCTAATGCTTGCACACTTGATAAGAGCAATTGTCACTTACATGATGAGATCCGTTGTCCCTAAAGGCTAACTTTATGAGGGCAATTTGTCCCTTACATGATAAGAGCCGTTGTCCCTAAAGGCTCACTTGTTGAGAGCAATTGTACCTTACTTTATGGGAGCCGTTGTCCCTAAACGCTTGCTCACTTGATGAGAGCAATTGCCCTTTACATGATGATAGCCGTTGTCCCTAATGCTTGCACACTTGATAAGAGCAATTGTCACTTACATGATGAGATCCGTTGTCCCTAAAGGCTAACTTTATGAGGGCAATTTGTCCCTTACATGATAAGAGCCGTTGTCCCTAAAGGCTCACTTGTTGAGAGCAATTGTACCTTACTTTATGGGAGCCGTTGTCCCTAAACGCTTGCTCACTTGATGAGAGCAATTGCCCTTTACATGATGATAGCCGTTGTCCCTAATGCTTGCACACTTGATAAGAGCAATTGTCACTTACATGATGAGATCCGTTGTCCCTAAAGGCTAACTTTATGAGGGCAATTTGTCCCTTACATGATAAGAGCCGTTGTCCCTAAAGGCTCACTTGTTGAGAGCAATTGTACCTTACTTTATGGGAGCCGTTGTCCCTAAACGCTTGCTCACTTGATGAGAGCAATTGCCCTTTACATGATGATAGCCGTTGTCCCTAATGCTTGCACACTTGATAAGAGCAATTGTCACTTACATGATGAGATCCGTTGTCCCTAAAGGCTAACTTTATGAGGGCAATTTGTCCCTTACATGATAAGAGCCGTTGTCCCTAAAGGCTCACTTGTTGAGAGCAATTGTACCTTACTTTATGGGAGCCGTTGTCCCTAAACGCTTGCTCACTTGATGAGAGCAATTGCCCTTTACATGATGATAGCCGTTGTCCCTAATGCTTGCACACTTGATAAGAGCAATTGTCACTTACATGATGAGATCCGTTGTCCCTAAAGGCTAACTTTATGAGGGCAATTTGTCCCTTACATGATAAGAGCCGTTGTCCCTAAAGGCTCACTTGTTGAGAGCAATTGTACCTTACTTTATGGGAGCCGTTGTCCCTAAACGCTTGCTCACTTGATGAGAGCAATTGCCCTTTACATGATGATAGCCGTTGTCCCTAATGCTTGCACACTTGATAAGAGCAATTGTCACTTACATGATGAGATCCGTTGTCCCTAAAGGCTAACTTTATGAGGGCAATTTGTCCCTTACATGATAAGAGCTGCTGTCCCTAAAGGCTCACTTTTTTAGAGCAATTGTACCTTACTTTATAGGAGCTGTTGTCCCTAAATGCTTGCTTACTTGATGAGAGCAATTGCCCTTTACATGATTATTGCTGTTGTCCCTAACGCCTACACACTTGATAAGAGCAATTGTCACTTACATGATGAGTTCCGTTGTCCCTAAAGGCTAACTTTATGAGGGCAATTAGTCCCTTACATGATAAGAGCCGTTGTCCCTAAAGGCTCACTTGTTGATAGCAATTGTACCCTACTTTATGGGACCATTGTCCCTAAATGCTTGCTCACTTGAGGAGAGCAATTGCCCTTTACATGATGATAGCCGTTGTCCCTAATGCTTGCACACTTGATAAGAGCAATTGTCACTTACATGATGACATCCGTTGTCCTTAAACGCTAACTTTATGAGAGCTATTTGTCCCTTACATGATAAGAGCCGTTGTTCTTAAAGGCTCACTTGTTGAGAGCAATTGTACCTTACATTATGGGAGCCATTGTCCCTGAACACTTGCTCACTTGATGAGAGCAATTGCCCTTTACATGATGATAGTGGTAGTCCCTAATGGTTGCACACTTGATAAGAGCAATCGTCACTTCCATGATGAAATCCGTTGTCCCTAAAGACTAAGTTTATGAGGGCAATTTGTCCCTTACATCATAAGAGCCGTTGTCCCTAAAGGCTCACTTGTTTTGAGCAATTGTACCTTACTTTATGGGAGCCGTTTTCCCAAAACGTTTGCTCACTTGATGAGAGCAATTTCCCTTTACATGATTATAGCTGTTATCCCTAACGCTTGCACATTTGATAAGAGCAATTGTCACTTACATGAGGAGATCCATTGTCCCTAAAGGCTAACTTGATGAGGGCAATTTGTCCCTTACATGATAAAAGCTGCTGTCCCAAAAGCTCACTTGTTGAGAGCAACAGTACCTTACTTTATGGGAGCCATTGTCCCTAAACGCTTGCTCACTTGATCAGAGCAATTGCCCTTTACATGATGATAGCCGTTGTCCCTAATGCTTGCACACTTGATAAGCGCAATTGTCACTTACATGATGAGATCCGTTGTCCCTAAAGGCTAACTTTATGAGGGCAATTTGTCCCTTACATGATAAGAGCCGTTGTCCCTAAAGGCTCACTTGTTGAGAGCAATTGTACCTTACTTTATGGGAGCCGTTGTCCCTAAACGCTTGCTCACTTGATGAGAGCAATTGCCCTTTACATGATGATAGCCGTTGTCCCTAATGCTTGCACACTTGATAAGAGCAATTGTCACTTACATGATGAGATCCGTTGTCCCTAAAGGCTAACTTTATGAGGGCAATTTGTCCCTTACATGATAAGAGCCGTTGTCCCTAAAGGCTCACTTGTTGAGAGCAATTGTACCTTACTTTATGGGAGCCGTTGTCCCTAAACGCTTGCTCACTTGATGAGAGCAATTGCCCTTTACATGATGATAGCCGTTGTCCCTAATGCTTGCACACTTGATAAGAGCAATTGTCACTTACATGATGAGATCCGTTGTCCCTAAAGGCTAACTTTATGAGGGCAATTTGTCCCTTACATGATAAGAGCCGTTGTCCCTAAAGGCTCACTTGTTGAGAGCAATTGTACCTTACTTTATGGGAGCCGTTGTCCCTAAACGCTTGCTCACTTGATGAGAGCAATTGCCCTTTACATGATGATAGCCGTTGTCCCTAATGCTTGCACACTTGATAAGAGCAATTGTCACTTACATGATGAGATCCGTTGTCCCTAAAGGCTAACTTTATGAGGGCAATTTGTCCCGTACATGATAAGAGCCGTTGTCCCTAAAGGCTCACTTGTTGATAGCAATTGTACCTTACTTTATGGGACCGTTGTCCCTAAATGCTTGCTCCCTTGATGAGAGCAATTGCCCTTTACATGATGACAGCCGTTGTCCCTAATGCTTGCACACTTGACAAGAGCAATTGTCACTTACATGATGAGATCCGTTGTCCCTAAACGCTAAGTTTATGAGGGCTATTTGTCCCTTACATGATAAGAGCCGGTTTCCCTAAAGGCTAACTTGTTGAGAGCAATTGTACCTTACTTTAGGGGAGCCGTTGTCCCTAAACACTTGCTCACTTGATGAGAGCAATTGCCCTTTACTTGATGATAGCGGTTGTCCCTAATGGTTGCACACTTGATATGAGCAATTGTCACCTCCATGATGAGATCCGTTGTCCCTAAAGGCTAAGTTTATTAGGGCAATTTGTCCCTTACATGATAAGAGTCATTATCCCTAAAGGCTCACTTGTTGAGAGCAATTGTACCATACTTTATGGGAGACGTTGTCCCAAAACGTTTGCTCACTTGATGAGAGCAATTGCCCTTTACATGATGATAGTAGTTGTCCCTAATGTTTGCACACTTGATAAGAGCAATTGTCACTTGCAAGATGAGATCCGATGTCCCTAAAGGCTAACTTTATGAGGGCAATTTGTCCCTTACATGATAAGAGCCGTTGTCCCTAAAGGCTCACTTTTTGAGAGCAATTGTACCTTACTTTATGGGAGCTGTTGTCCCTAAACACTTGCTTACTTGATGAGAGCAATTGCGCTTTACATGATTATAGTTGTTGTCCCTAACACTTGCACACTTGGTAAGAGCAATTGTCCCTTAGATGATGAGTTCCGTTGTCCCTAAAGGCTAACTTTATGTGGGCAATTTGTCCCTTACATGATAAGAGCCGTAGTCCCTAAAGGCTCACTTGTTGAGAGCAATTGTACCTTACTTTATGGGACCATTGTCCCTAAACGCTTGCTCACTTTATGAGAGCAATTTCCTTTTACATGATGATAGCCGTTGTCCCTAATACTTGCACACTTGATAAGAGCAATTGTCACTTACATGATGAGATCCGTTGTCCCTAAAGGCTAACTTTATGAGGGCAATTTGTCCCTTACATGATAAAAGCTACTGTCCATAAAGCTCACTTGTTGAGAGCAATTGTACCTTACTTTATGGGAGCCGTTGTCCCTAAACGCTTGCTCACTTGATGAGAGTAATTGCCCTTTACATGATGATAGCCGTTGTCCCTAATG
>LBNU01032089.1:344605-360522 GCA_014162995.1 Artemisia annua | reverse complement strand
ACGAGAGGCTACAGTACATACCCGTTACAGGGAATTCCGTCCCGGAATTCAGTTTAAGGTAGTTGCCAGGGGTATCTATGAAAAGAGATGTAAGTACTTAGTGCGAATTTGATTCTCGTGTTCCTTAGAAATTCATATTTCAAGCATAACTTACACATACTTCAGAGACTATTGTTCCCTTCATTGCATGATTCTTCCTAAATTAGACATAGGTGATCAGGCTATGTATAATTTACGAGTAATAATGAAATGCTTGAACCAATCGACTCGTATGATGTCCAGTTTTAGTTGTTATAATTTTTGGTGTTGAAATAGATTTTTGGTCATGCCAAAAATGATAGTTAAAGCAGAAGAAGTGAATGATATGAGATAGATGGTACCGTAGATGAGACAACATCTTAGTAAGTCACTTAATGAACATAAAGTAGACCGGTGCCATGAAAAGGCGACATTTAGAGGCGACACAAACTTGGTACAACCAAGTGCATAATGGAGTAGGATAGTTGATTTCTAAATCTTATCCATCTGTTGCATTGTTGAGATTCTATCAATGATTTCTACTGGTTTCTTGGTAAGAAATGAGTGATGAATCGTATTTCTTTCAACGGAATGACAAGAGATTTATCTAATAAGCAAGTCTTAAGGTTTGACACATGAAAGGTGTTATGAATTCGACTAAATTCTTCCGGTGGTTCGAGTTTATGAGGATCGGATCCCATCCTTTCAAGGATTTTGAATGGACCGATATATCGTGGGTTTAACTACTCCACTTTTGCCCAACAAACAGACGATCTGCACTTTCGACCATAAAGTGTTTCGAATGGTGTTGCCTTTATGCTGGCATGATAACGGTTGTTATATGGAATTTTAAACTAATGGCAAGTGTTTATCCGAACCTTTTCCGAAGTCAATGACACATGTTCGGAGCATGTCCTCCAAGGTTTGGATAGTTCTTTCACTTTGCCAATCGGTTTGAGGGTGATATGTTGTGCTCATATCCAGTTTCGTTCTTAAGGCTTTTTGCAAGGATTTCCAAAAATGATATGTGAAACGATCGTCACAATCTGATATGATGGAAATCGGCACTCTATGTCGTGAAACTATTTCAAATACAACTGAGCGAGTGTATTTATCTCATCGGTTTCCTTAATAGGCAGAAAATGAGGGGATTTGGTCAAACGATTAATGATAACTCAAATCGTGTCTTAACCAGTTGAGGTTCTAGGCAGTTGATGATAAGGTCCATAGTAATACGTTCTCGTTTCCTCATTGGAAGTTCGGTTTGCACAAGTAATCTGACGGTTTCCGGTATTTCGTCTTTACTTTTGAACATGTCCACATTTACCGACATACCCTGCGATGTCAGTCCTCATGTTTGGCTACAATTAAAGTTTCTTTAGATCTTGGTACATTTTGTCGGAATCTGGGCGTATGGAGTATTTTGATTTGAGAGACTCATGTACAATGAGATCACGAATACCTCCAAAGAGTGGGACCCAGCTTTTAGAACAAAGTATTCTATCGGATCTTTTCAAGAAACCATTCTTGTTTTCGGATATTCCGTAAATTTAAGTTGGTTCTCTTTTTCAAGAGTTTTGTTTTGAGTAGTAAAAAAATTGTGGTGGAAGGGGTGAGCAAATAGTTATCTCTAACCCTGAGGGGTTTCAAATATTTTTCTTGGCTTAACGTATCTGCTACTACATTGGCCTTTTTGAAATGATAGCGATTTTCACAATCATAGTTGTTGGGTAGTTCTAGCCAACGGCATTGTCTCATGTTCAATTTCTTTTNGAGCAAATAGTTATCTCTAACCCTGAGAGGTTTCAAATATTTTTCTTGGCTTAACGTATCTGCTACTACATTGGCCTTTTTGAAATGATAGCGATTTTCACAATTATAGTTGTTGGGTAGTTCTAGCCAACGGCGTCGTCTCATGTTCAATTTCCTTTGATCCAACATATGACGAAGGCCCTTATGACCAATGAACCTGATACGGTTAAGCTATATGGGTAGTGTCTCCATATCTTAAGAGCGAATACTAATGTTCTTAGTTCCAAATCATGAGTCGCGTAATTTTCCTCATATTTCTTTAGTTGTCGGGATGCAAAAGCTATTATCTTGCTTCTTTGCATCAAAACTGTTCCGAATTTGTGGTGTGAGGCGTCACAATATATTATGAAGTCTTCTCTCGGTAATTAATGCACATTCGGAAGGATCCATACTTCTTCTTAACGAATAGTATCGGGGCTTCCTAGAGTGATAAGCTAAAAACTTTTATCGGATAATTCTCTCCATTGTTCCAACAATTCCTTCAGTTATGATGGTGTTAACTTATAAGGTGCTTTAATCGTTGGTGCCGCTCTAGGCACTAGTTCGATCTGGAATTCTACTTGACGGGTTGATGGAATATCGGGCGAATATTTGAGTAATATTTCCGGAAAATCTCNCTCCTAGTTCTAGATCATGAGTTGTGTAGTTTTCCTCATGTTTCTTTAGTTGGCGTGAGGCATAAGCTATTATCTTGCTTCTTTGCATCAAAACTGTTCCGAATTCGTGGTGTGAGGCGTCACAATATATTATGAAGTCTTCTCTCGGTAATTAATGCACATTCGGAAGGATCCATACTTCTTCTTAACGAATAGTATCGGGGCTTCCTAGAGTGATAAGCTAAAAACTTTTATCGGACAATTCTCTCCATTGTTCCAACAATTCCTTCAGTTCTGATGGTGTTAACCTATAAGGTGCTTTAATTGTTGGTGCCGCTCTAGGCACTAGTTCGATCTGGATTTCTACTTGACGGGTTGATGGAAGATCGGGCGAATCTTTGAGTAATATTTCCGGAAAATCTCTAACGATAGGAATATCTTCAAGTTGCTTTCCTGTCGATTCATTTCCGTAACATGAACCATAAATGTTTGACGTCCTTCGTTCACGTGTTTCACTGCTCTAAGGTATGAGAAAATTTTGTAACGAGGTTTACTGTTGCCTCCTTGGAAAATAAGAGTTTTATCTTGTAGTGGGATGTGTACAGCTTTCTTACCACAATGAATCTTGGCATGATGTGTGGATAGCCANATCTTTTATCGGACAATTCTCTCCATTGTTCCAACAATTCCTTCAGTTCTGATGGTGTTAACCTATAAGGTGCTTTAATTGTTGGTGCCGCTCTAGGCACTAGTTCGATCTGGAATTCTACTTGACGGGTTGATGGAAGATCGGGCGAATCTTTGAGTAATATTTCCGGAAAATCTCTAACGATAGGAACATCTTCAAGTCGCTTTCCTGTCGATTCATTTCCGTAACATGAACCATGAATGTTTGACGTACTTCGTTCACGTGTTTCACTGCTCTAAGGTATGAGAAAATTTTGTAACGAGGTTTACTGTTGTCTCCTTGAAAAATAAGAGTTTTATCTTGTAGTGGGATGTGTACAGCTTTCTTACCACAATGAATCTTGGCATGATGTGTGGATAGCCAATCAATACCATTGATAGTCTTAATCTTCCAAGCTGAACAGACATAAGGTCAATGGGAAAAGGTTTTTCTAGTGGAGTCAAGGTACAACCTTTCATAACGGTACTGGTGTCGATTAGATTTCTGTTAGTCATTTCGATGGTGTTTAGGAATTTCACAAGGACTGAGTTACGCTAGGATTACCCCAAGAAATGATGTAACCAAGAATGGGTTATAGTCATAACAATCTAGTCAATGAAGAATTTAAGTCAAGATGTATCAAACATCGTTGCGATAGGTGTATGAGGATACGAATGTTTTGATTTGTGTGAACCAGTATACCATGAGATGATATAAATATCGCAATGGCTATAAAGATAAGATTCACTCATGTAATTTCATAAATCAATGTCAATTTATTACAACATTTATTAATACTTGTTTGATTGTTTACGAAACATCAATAACAAGATTCTTATTAACAAGACATTGATATGCTAAGTTGACAAGTTTCCGGTCTGTGGTCCTCCTAATTTTCGTTCTAACCCTTTGAAAACTTTGATCATTCCAAGCAATGCTACATCTCTGGATATCTCTCTGGCCTGAACCTTCTCAAGCGTAGCACTGAGTTTATGGATAGTGGCACTGGCTGTTGCTAGCTCCTGAGCATGATGTTCTATTATTTCCTGAGTTATTCCGGAAATTTCTCTCATGTCTTGTGTTTTGCGACTTTGAACATCAAGCTTGTGACTAAACTCGGTAATAGTCTTTTCGATCTCAGTATTCTTCAGCTGAAAATCCTGTTCTAAGGTTACTTTGTGTACCACTAGGTTTGTGATCTTCTCTTCAATGTTCTCAACTCGCTCGAGGGAAATCTCCTCTATGGCACTTACAATCTCATCAATATGATTCTCATGCCTAATCAACCTAGCAGCCAATAGTGGGATAGTATGGTGTATTGGCTCTCCAGTGACTGGGATTATTCGGGATGTAGCATGGTGAGAACTTTCCCCAAATTCTCTAGCAGTCGGGGTACCTTCTTGAGATCGCCAATAGTGCAGGGTTGGTAATAAGAAAGACCATTCACTAGCATTTACTTGGTTATGGTTCCTTTGGTTTCTACTTGTTTCATTTTGGGTATACGGAGTTGGTATTGATGGACGCACCTGATAGGTCCTTTGGTGGGACGGCATAGGAGCACTACGAGTAGTTGGGGTTGGGGTCGTTGGTGGCGAAACAGTGGATGGTAATGGAACAGTGGTGGTCTGTCGGTAGAAAGTAGTAGGCGGTGGTAGCACAGCTGGTTTTGGTACAACCAGAACTGCTGGTGGAGTACGTACCTTTTTCCGAGCGATATACTTATAAATTTTCTTTCCCTCAGGATAACGGAAAGCTTTTCTAATAGGGGCTGGTTCATAAGGCTGGAGTTGTCGAACTTTCCTTTTTCGACGAATTGAGCCAGGTGGTATCGAAGGAGAAGCCATTGAGTCAAATGTAGGCAAAACCTGTTGACTCTGCATGTGCCTATCAGTTGTAGGTGACATGGGCATAGGAGTTGGAGCAAAGGCTGTAGTGAGAGGTGCAATATTCTCATCCTCTGAATCTGATGACAAGGCAATAGAGTGGGAGTACGAAGACATGGTACTGTAATAATCCCGATTAGTAAATATAAGTTGTTAGCATAATCATAAACATGATAACATATATAAGAAGTCATATGAACAGTAATGTCTCTACCGGAAGTTCGGATACGCGCAGGCACGGAGGGCATAAGGTGGTATTTTGTAAAAATGGTCCATTTCAAAAATGTAGTTATAGTCCAATGTTCGAAAACACTTGGTTCGCTATAACCGAGGCTCTGAATACCAATCTGTAACACCCCCAAAAATTGACAATAACAGCGGAAGACTTAATAACGATAGCGGAAGACTTTTGGGTGTTACTTCGAGGATCCTTGGCACAATTATAGAAAACGACACAAAGTGACGTTTTAAGTTTAGTTTTATTGAAAATATCAAATATTCAAGACATGCGATGTTTCATTATTTAAACAACAAGTTTAATTGAAATGTATCCAAAACATTTATTTAAACTTGTGCCGGTTTATATGCCCGCTCCGTGCCTTCAAGTTCCGTCTTGTTTAGTTACCTGAGATAAACATGCTAAAGTCAACATAAAGTTGAGTGATATTCATAGGTTTAAGTTTAATAGTTTGAATCACAAGTTAAAGAATGTATCGCAATCACATGCAATCAATAAGTTTAAAATCAATGTTCCAGTTATTGCCTTAAGCTCATGACACTCAACGATTAACAGCCAATCATAATCCCAAGTTATGACGGTAAGTAGTAGGCCCTCAAGATAGGTATTTGCCGATAACCTATTTATAAGAACAATAAAGTGCGCCTGGTGGTTTTCTCCAACAACCAAACGGGGATTGTCAGTCCCTAATAGTACTATCCACATTTATTTACGTTCACCCTCCAAGTGATTAAGGTTCATGATCGAGGGACTTTTGGCAATAGTAACTTAAGCAAATAACATTGGCCTGACGGTATTTCAATACCCGGTATAAAAGACTTGTGTTCGGTTTTTAAGCATGTATCCCCCCCACGGGAAAAGTAGTTAAAAGTGGGCTATGAACTCACCTTAGTAGTACAGTAGATGTAGTGGTATCGTAAATTCAACGATGCTAGGCAACGGCTTCACACACAACCTAAAAGATAATGCAAGTTTCAGTTTGATAGTCTAAGTCTGGTTTTATCGCGAATGTTAGTTATTACGAACAATTTTCTTGTTTGTTAATGCTTCAAGTTCAAAAGCAAAGTTATATACAAATATAACTTTATAAGTATAATGATCGATAATAGTCGGAAAATCATCATAATAGTTATTTCGTTACAAACAAAACTCGCGTTTGTTTAAATGCTTAAAGTTAAAAATAATGTTATATATAAATATAACTTATGAGTACATTTATCGACGTTTGATGAAATGTTTCCATGATTAAGTACATGATCTATTGTGATGAAGAAAACAAGTTACGTATTTTATATAACGTTATTATTATTAATATAACGTATATATATAAGTTTTTAATATAACGTATATATGTAAATTTACCTCGTTCTTAAGTCTCGTAAACACGTTCTTCCATATAAACAATATTATTTTTATAAAATAATATTTACTGAAAATAATCCTTTAAGTTTCATCAATTTACACTTTAAAACCTTAACGAATATAATTTTTCACCGTTAGTCCAAAGTTAACGACCGTTACGATTTAAGTCCAAATAATATCAAGTTTTACATTTTATGACTCCAAGTTTCAATATTTACTGTTTCTAACTCAGAAAAATCAGTATTTACCATTTTAACCCTAACTTTCACATTTTTACACTTTTAGTCCTCCCGGTTAGAAATTTTGCAAATTTAGTCCAAATTTCACCAAACTTGAAATTTAACTTTCTCACTTTTTCTATAAGTTCAAAACAGCTTAATTAAATTATAAAAACAGCTTATTAGTTTATTTAGTGCTTATATTTCACATTGGGCCTTTAACGAGCTAAACAAAGGCCCGTTAAGAGTTTGTGGTCCAATGGGCTTATGAGACCTTTGGGCCTGGCCTTGGACTCATTTTAGGATGTCAAAGACACTGGTGTTGGGCCCCTAGGCCCAGTAATTCGCAAAAGCTTAATGGGCTTATATAAGTCCATTACTTTTTGGCTTATTTTCTCTTTATAAAAACAGGTTTTGTACAAGAGAAATGGTCTTAGAAAATAGTTTAAAAGAGCTTATGAGGTCGAATGAAATATGGTTCCTAATTGTTAGCCATGTTGTCAATGGGTTTGTGTTTTAAAATTATGGTGTTATGTGTCGAAATTTGGAATAACGTGGCCAAAGATAACGTGTCTAGGCCATTCTGAAAACAGTTTATACTTTGAAAATATTCTAAGTCTGGGACAAATTCGAAATGGTTCAAGGTCACTTAAAAACGTGTTCAATTTAATATGTAGATGTTATAATTAGTGTCGAAACTTGTTACTATCTGTTTCTCAAGGTTCCAAATATTTAGAAGAGACAAAAATACATATGTGTCACGTTCATGTATTACGAAATCAAAGAGCATTTGGTTTGTACAATTCACGTTAGACTGTTTTCACAAACACTTAGAAAAATTATCTAAGTGTTTTATTATTTTTACAAAAGGGTCTAGTGGACTTAAAACGTGTTATAATTAATATGTATATGTTATTATTAACGTGGAAACTTGGTTGTTCTTGTTTCTTGGTCTAGTAAACATTTAGAAGATCGAATAATAAGTATATATTACGTTTATGTTTTACAAATGACAAGCTCAAAGTAAAATGCAAAAGTGGTTTCACATAAAATAACAAAAGGAAAAAGAGTTCAACAAGCTCACCTAGGCCACAAAAAGGATTGGGTAGTCGACTGTAGGTGTCGAGCTGGACAAGATGGGGTTTGTGGTTCGATTCTTCACCCACCAAGGACCTAGGAACGAGTAACTATGGTTCTTGAACTTGTTTCTACACCTCGTACGCTTGACAAGAACTTTGTCCCAATTCGACTAGAGATCTTAACAGTTTTAGGTATAAAGTGTGTTTTTGTGTGGGATTTCAATCGGGGTTGCATGGCTGAGTATTATAGTGAGCTCTTGGAATGTGGTAGCAAGCAAAGGGTCACTAGGTGTTGTGTTTTGATTCGTTGATATGGGGTGGCACCTCCTTTTTGTCCAATCGAGCTTGTACAACAAGAAAGGCACCATGTTCGATATTCTGACATTCCTGACACTCCTGGCAGGTTGTTAGATGTTTGTGATTAGTCTTAAGGTGATTGGAGAGCTTGGGTGGCTGCAAGGAAGTGTTTGACACGTTTTTGTGAAATTGGCAAAATGGGTTTATGTGGTTTACTTGGAGCAGATTAGAGGTAGCAAACATTCATCATTTTGATTGTGGTTTGTCATTATGGAATCCTTGGAACGTGGTCAATCGAGTGGTGAAGTAATATTTGGGTGTTGTGTGTAGAGATCACGAGAAAAAGAGGTGTTTTGTGGCTTGGTCGAGGCTGAAAACCAAAAAGAAAAAGAAATAAATTTATAAAAGTTAAAGGGGGCGCTGGGCTTGCATTTTTGTTGGGCTGGGCAGTTTTGTGTTCGGCCCAAGAAAAGAAAAGAAGAACAAGCAGTCCATTTGTTGTAGATTGGGTTAAATGTGGCCCATTGGGTCACGGGAGTCCACGTAGCGTGTTCCGAGAGTCGAGTTTCATTCCAAAAATATTTGTGAACAATGTCGGGAATTTTCGTGGGTTCCGGAATTATATAATTAGTGTACGGTTATTTAACGAAATGTATAATTTATAAAATAAATACATTTTAATTTATATTCGCGATATTAGACTATCAAGGTTCGTGTGTAAGCATCGTTCCTAGGCAAATGATCAATTACAAATATCATAGTGGTTCACGTAATACGTCATGCATAAAATAAAAAAAAATTTGTTACCCGTAAAATGGCATTCATACGTAGTAATATTCATTTATTTGTTTTTAATATTTACTAATCGTATGGGAAAATTACGAGAGGCTACAGTACATACACGTAACAGGGAATTCCGTCCCGGAATTTAGTTTAAGGTAGTTGCCAGGGGTATCTATGAAAAGAGATGTGGGTACTTGGTGCGAATCTGGTTCTCGCGTTCCTTTAGAAATTTATATTGCAGGCATAACTTACACATACTACAGAGATTATCGTTCCCTTCATTGCATGATTCTTCCTAAATTAGACATAGGTGATCAGGCTATGTATAATTTACGAGTAATAATGTAATGCTTGGACCAATCGATTCGTATGATGTCCAGTTTAGTTGTTATAATTCTCGGTGTTGAAATAGATTTTGGCCATGCCAAAAATGATAGTTAAACTAGGAGAAGTGAATAATATGGGATGAGACAACATCTTAGTAAGTCATTTAATGAACATAAAGTAGACCGTTGCCATGAAAAGGCGACATTTAGAGGCGACGCAAACTTGGTACAACCAAGTGTATAATGGAGTGGGATAGTTGATTTCTAAATCTTATCCATCTGTTGCGTTGTTGAGGTCCTATCAATGATTTCTACTGGTTTCTTGGTGAAAATAAGTTTCTCGTTGAGCCGTTTCTCCTTCAACGGAATGATAAGAGATTCATTAGATAAGCAATTCTTAAGGTTTGACACCTGAAAAGTGTTATGAACTTGACTAAGTTTTTCCGGTAGTTCGAGTTTACATGGAACGGATCCTATCCTTTCCAGGATTTTTGAATGGGGTGATTTATCGTGGGTTTAACTTCTCCACTTTTGCCCAACAAACGGGCGATCTGTACTTTCGACCATAAAGTGTTTCAAATGGTGTTGCCTTTATGCTGGCATCATAACGGTTGTTATATGAGAATTCAACTAATGACAAGTGTTTATCCTAACCTTTTCCGGAGTCAATGACACATGCTCGGAGCATGTCCTCCAAGGTTTTGATTGTTCTCTCACTTTGCCAATTGGTTTGAGGGTGATATGTTGTGCTTATATCCAGTTTCGTTCTTAAGGCTTTTTGCAAAGATTTCTAAAAATGATATATGAAACAATGGTCACAATCTGATATGATGGAAGTCAGCATTCTATGCCGTGAAACTATTTCTTTCAAATACAACTGAGCGAGTGTATTTATCTCATCGGTTTTCTTAATAGACAGAAAATGAGTGGATTTGGTCAAACGATTAATGATAACTCAAATCGTGTCTTAACCAGTTGAGGTTCTAGGCAGTTGATGATAAGATCTGTGGTAATACGTTATCGTTTCCTCATTGGAAGTTCGGTTTGCACAAGTAGTCTGACGGTTTCCGGTATTTCGTCTTTACTTTTGAACATGTCATCATTCACCGACATACTCTGCGATGTCAACCCTCCTGTTTGGCTATAATTAAAGTTTCTTTAGATCTTGGTACATTTTGTCAGAATCTGGGCGTATGGAGTATTTTGATTTGAGAGACTCATGTACAATGAGATCACGAATACCTCCAAAGAGTGGGACCCAGCTTTTAGAACAAAGTATTCTATCGGATCTTTCCAAGAAACCATTCTTGTTTTCGGATATTCCGTAAATTTAAGTTGGTTCTCTTTTTCAAGAGTTTTGTTTTGAGTGGTAAGAAATTGTGGTGGAAGGGGTGAGCAAATAGTTATCTCTAATCCTGAGAGGTTTCAAACATTTTTCTTGGCTTAACGTATCTGCTACTACATTGGCCTTTTTGAAATGATAGCGATTTTCACAATTATAGTCGTTGGGTAGTTCTAGCCAACGGCGTCGTCTCATGTTCAATTTCTTTTGATCCAACTTATGTCGGAGGCCCTTATGACCAATGAACACGGTATGGTTAAGCTATATGGGTAGTGTCTCCATATCTTAAGAGTGAATACAAATGTTCTTAGTTCTAATCATGAGTCGTGTAGTTTTCCTCATTTTTCTTCAGTCGTCGGAATGCAAAAGCTATTAACTTGCTTCTTTACATCAAAAACTGTTCCGAATTCGTGGTGTGAGGCGTCACAATATATTATGAAGTCTTCTCTCGGTAATTAATGCATATTCGGAAGGATCCATACTTCTTTTTAACGAATAGTATCGGGGCTTCCTAGAGTGATAAGCTAAAAACTTTTATCGGACAATTCTCTCCATTGTTCCAACAATTCCTTCAGTTCTGATGATGTTAACCTATAAGGTGCTTTAATTGTTGGTACCGCTCTAGGCACTAGTTTGATCTGGCATTCTACTTGACGGGTTGATGGAATATCGGGCGAATCTTTGAGTAATATTTCCGGAAAATTTCTAACGATAGGAACATCTTCAAGTCGCTTTCCTGTCGATTCATTTCCGTAACATGAACCATGAATGTTTGACGTCCTTCGTTCACGTGTTTCACTGCTCTAAGGTATGAGAAAATTTTGTAACGAGGTTTACTGTTGTCTCCTTGGAAAATAAGAGTTTTATCTTGTAGTGGGATGTGTACAGCTTTCTTACCACAATAAATCTTGGCATGATGTGTGGATAGCCAATTAATACCATTGATAGTGTTAATCTTCCGAGCTGAACAGACATAAGGTCAAATGGGAAAAGGTTTTTCTAGTGGAGTCAAGGTACAACCTTTCATAACGGTACTGGTGTCGATTAGATTTCTGTTAGTCATTTCGATGGTGTTTAGGAATTTCACAAGGACTGAGTTACGCTAGGATTACCCCAAGAAATGATGTAACCAAGAATGGGTTATAGTCGTAACAATCTAGTCAATGAAGAATTTAAGTCAAGATGATCAAACATCGTTGTGATAGGTATATGAGGATACGAATGTTTTGATTTGTGTGAACCAGTATACCATCAGATGATATAAATATCGCCATGGCTATAAAGATAAGATTCACTCATGTAATTTCGTAAATCAATGTCAATTTATTACAACATTTATTAATACTTGTTTGATTGTTTACAAAACATCAATAACAAGATTCTTATTAACAAGACATTGATATGCTAAGTTGACAAGTTTCCGGTCTGTGGTCCTCCTAATTTTCGTTCTAACCCTTTGAAAACTTTGATCATTCCAAGCAATGCTACATCTCTGGATATCTCTCTGGCCTGAACCTTCTCAAGCGTAGCACTGAGTTTATGGATAGTGGCACTGGCTGTTGCTAGCTCCTGAGCATGATGTTCTATTATTTCCTGAGTTATTCCGGAAATTTCTCTCATGTCTTGTGTTTTGCGACTTTGAACATCAAGCTTGTGACTAAACTCGGTAATAGTCTTTTCGATCTCAGTATTCTTCAGCTGAAAATCCTGTTCTAAGGTTACTTTGTGTACCACTAGGTTTGTGATCTTCTCTTCAATGTTCTCAACTCGCTCGAGGGAAATCTCCTCTATGGCACTTACAATCTCATCAATATGATTCTCATGCCTAATCAACCTAGCAGCCAATAGTGGGATAGTATGGTGTATTGGCTCTCCAGTGACTGGGATTATTCGGGATGTAGCATGGTGAGAACTTTCCCCAAATTCTCTAGCAGTCGGGGTACCTTCTTGAGATCGCCAATAGTGCAGGGTTGGTAATAAGAAAGACCATTCACTAGCATTTACTTGGTTATGGTTCCTTTGGTTTCTACTTGTTTCATTTTGGGTATACGGAGTTGGTATTGATGGACGCACCTGATAGGTCCTTTGGTGGGACGGCATAGGAGCACTACGAGTAGTTGGGGTTGGGGTCGTTGGTGGCGAAACAGTGGATGGTAATGGAACAGTGGTGGTCTGTCGGTAGAAAGTAGTAGGCGGTGGTAGCACAGCTGGTTTTGGTACAACCAGAACTGCTGGTGGAGTACGTACCTTTTTCCGAGCGATATACTTATAAATTTTCTTTCCCTCAGGATAACGGAAAGCTTTTCTAATAGGGGCTGGTTCATAAGGCTGGAGTTGTCGAACTTTCCTTTTTCGACGAATTGAGCCAGGTGGTATCGAAGGAGAAGCCATTGAGTCAAATGTAGGCAAAACCTGTTGACTCTGCATGTGCCTATCAGTTGTAGGTGACATGGGCATAGGAGTTGGAGCAAAGGCTGTAGTGAGAGGTGCAATATTCTCATCCTCTGAATCTGATGACAAGGCAATAGAGTGGGAGTACGAAGACATGGTACTGTAATAATCCCGATTAGTAAATATAAGTTGTTAGCATAATCATAAACATGATAACATATATAAGAAGTCATATGAACAGTAATGTCTCTACCGGAAGTTCGGATACGCGCAGGCACGGAGGGCATAAGGTGGTATTTTGTAAAAATGGTCCATTTCAAAAATGTAGTTATAGTCCAATGTTCGAAAACACTTGGTTCGCTATAACCGAGGCTCTGAATACCAATCTGTAACACCCCCAAAAATTGACAATAACAGCGGAAGACTTAATAACGATAGCGGAAGACTTTTGGGTGTTACTTCGAGGATCCTTGGCACAATTATAGAAAACGACACAAAGTGACGTTTTAAGTTTAGTTTTATTGAAAATATCAAATATTCAAGACATGCGATGTTTCATTATTTAAACAACAAGTTTAATTGAAATGTATCCAAAACATTTATTTAAACTTGTGCCGGTTTATATGCCCGCTCCGTGCCTTCAAGTTCCGTCTTGTTTAGTTACCTGAGATAAACATGCTAAAGTCAACATAAAGTTGAGTGATATTCATAGGTTTAAGTTTAATAGTTTGAATCACAAGTTAAAGAATGTATTGCAATCACATGCAATCAATAAGTTTAAAATCAATGTTCCAGTTATTGCCTTAAGCTCATGACACTCAACGATTAACAGCCAATCATAATCTCAAGTTATGACGGTAAGTAGTAGGCCCTCAAGATAGGTATTTGCCGATAACCTATTTATAAGAACAATAAAGTGCGCCTGGTGGTTTTCTCCAACAACCAAACGGGGATTGTCAGTCCCTAATAGTACTATCCACATTTATTTACGTTCACCCTCCAAGTGATTAAGGTTCATGATCGAGGGACTTTTGGCAATAGTAACTTAAGCAAATAACATTGGCCTGACGGTATTTCAATACCCGGTATAAAAGACCTGTGTTCGAGTTTTGAGCATGTATCCCCCCCACGGGAAAATAGTTAAAAAGTGGGCTATGAACTCACCTTAGTAGTACGGTAGATGTAGTAGTATTGTAATCACAACGATGCTAGGCAACGGCTTCACACACAACCTAAAAGATAATGCAAGTTTCAGTTTGATAGTCTAAGTCTGGTTTTATCGCGAATACTAGTTATTTAGTTACGAACGAATCTCGTGTTTGTTTAAATGCCTAAAGTTCAAAAACAAAGTTATATATTTATATAACTTGTAAGTAAAATGATCGATGGTTAAATATAAAGATTAGTATTTACAACGGAAATAAAATAAATGCATTGTTTAAAAGAAATAAATAATGTATCGTTTAATTACGAATATATAACGTATATATATATATATATAAGTTTATGTTTTTATAAGTTTTGTATTAATTATGTGTTTATATATGTACATGTTTAATATTATTTTTATAAAATAATATTTATAGAAATCCTTTTAAGTTTTACCAATTTACACTATTAACCCTAACGATATATGTTTTACACCGTTAGTCCAAAATTTAATATTATTACATTTTAGATCCAAAAAGTATCACATTTACACTTAATACTCAAAAGTTTCAATATTTACATTTTAGAATTCAAATTTCCAGAATTGACAGTTTCTACCCAAAGTTTGCAAAGTTTACACTTTTAGTCCCTACGTTTATAAAATTTGCAAATTTAGTCCAAAAATTACCAAATTAAAAGTTTAACATTTTTATTTTCTAATTAAGCTCAGGGTACTTAGAATAGCTTATTTTAACAGCTTATTTCATTAAAAACCACTTATTTCACTAATTGGGCCTTAACGAGCCAAAACTAAGGCCCATTAGTGATTAACGATCCAATGGGCTTATGTAACATTTGGGCCTGGACTTGGGCTCAATTTTAGAGTATAAAAATATTAGAGTAGAGCTTATAGGACCAGCTTATTACCAAAGCTTATTGGGCTTATGATAAGCCCACATTAGCTTATTAGTTTTTATAGAAAACTTGGTTTGATCGCTACAAAAAGGGTTGGGCACTTGAGTTTAACGTGTTTATAAAGTCGAGTAATTTGTGTTTCCTGATTGTATACCAAGTCAATAACGAGGTCGAGACATAAAAATAATAAGTCATGTGTCGAATTTAAATTTAACGAGAACAAAGTGTTTGGCAAAAATCATATTAATAACGTTAAAAGACTTAGAAATAATTCCAAGTGTTTTCACTTGTACGTATGGGTCAAGGTAACACCTAAATGTGTCGAATACATTATATAAATGTTGTTTTTAGTTTCAAATCTTATTGTCACTTGATTATTAGTATATTAAACATATATAATGTTGAATAAAAGTTATGTGTCACGTTTATATATTACGAATAAAATGAGTAAAGTAAACGTGCAAAAGTTAAAGAAAAGAAATAGAAATTGATAAAATGTTTCTAATAGGCTTACCTCTCCTCAAATGAGTGGGTAAATCTTCACGTAGGGTTCGAGTTGGTACAAAGGATCAAGGTACGAATGTTCACAGCCTAGCAAAGGTACGAAATGAGTAAGGTTCACTTCTTAGGGTCACTTCTATGGTTCGTATGATTCACCAACTTCTTGTCCCACTTCTTGTAAAATTTCTTTACGTAAAATATATTATGGTACGTGTGTGTGTGTGAGATTAGTTAAGGTTGCATGGGAGGTTTATAGAGAGTTCTTGGAGGTCATGATAAGTGAGAAAAACCAAGAATATAGTGTGTTGTCTTGGTTCTAACGTGTGGCACCTCACTTCTT
>LBNU01032089.1:304641-344556 GCA_014162995.1 Artemisia annua | reverse complement strand
ATTTATAAATATCATTTCGTTATTTAACATACACTATTTATATAAATCCCGAGCCTACGAAAATTCCCAGGAGATAGACCACAAATATTATTGACAGCTAACCGACTCTCGAAACGTGTTATGTGGGCCCCGTGACCCAATGGACGTAAAGAACCAAATGCACCCAACAGCTTCACAATAGATCTTTATATTTCTTTTCTTTCATTACTTTGCCTGGACCCACGAAAGCAGCCAGCATGCAAGCCAAGTCCCCTTATTATTTTTCATTTCTCTCTGTTTTCCGTTTGACCGCATCTAGTCGCGACCAAGGCCACAGAAACCCACCCCATTATTGTCTTGTAAAAACGATACGAGTAACAGTCAGCACATATTTTTACCACCATCAATAGAGCCACGGTTACAAGAATCGAGTAATGGATAAATTTCGATGGTCATGTTCGTTCTTGGTCACTTAGAAGACCCTGTCCCAAGTAAATCACAAAGACTGCATTCTTGCCAAACAGTATTATAAAACTTTTTTCAAAGACTTTTCTTTAACCACCCATCTGCCCCAAATCACTCCAAACGAATCCTGGAACATCACAACACGCGCAAAAATGTGGCCTGTGTCAAGAAGTGATTACAGTATCGGTGCTAATATAAGTGTTTTAGAATCCCGATGTAGTCTTGAGAAATGGGCACGGGGGCAAACCCCGAAGAGAACGATTTATTCTAGCCCTCTCTAATTGCGCCTTTTTGTGCAATCCGAACTGCTGCTTGCTGCCTCTATACGGATCATTCTTTTGGTGGCTCACAGGAAAGGTTACAGAACAATCCACAAATTGTTATGCCACCTCAATCATACGTAAAAATGATATCTATTATCGACGAGAGGCTACAGAAGTGTAGTCTTACAGAAAAAAATGATCGATGATGACAATCTCCTTTCGTGTATTGATATTTATAAAACACGAAAGATGATGCTGAGATCTATTATGGCTCTTGATATGTAGTAATCGAATGAAAGGGAGGATGAAGCACTTTTGTTTTTGTTCTTGCTTTTGATTATTCGAATATTATCAATTGTGTAGATCAATGATGGTATTTCTTGTGGTTTTAATTTTGATCGAAACTTGGTTCACACAAAGTGATGCTAAGATCATACTATTTCCTTTTTCATGTTTTTGTTTTCTTTGTTTCGTTTTTGTTGTTGTTTATATAAATGATGGGTTATGTGAGGTCTGTGTTGTGTTGTGTTCGAGGATACAATCCTTTAAAGGATTCGTATACAATCTTGAGCCAAACTGAGATCAATAAGTTGTGAATGAAATCTGGTCCATGTCGATTGTAAAGATTTATTTTGGTATATAACTTGTTTGGATTACTCACTAATCGCTACCAAGAAATTGCCAAAGGTAGTCGCTAACTTGATAAAATTTGGGCAGCGTTTGGTTTAGGCAAAGCACAAAAGAAAGTAATCGCCATACCTAAAAAGGTAATCGCTATAAATTATTTGAACTAGTCGCTATAAAGCGAAAAGCAGATAAACGCTAACTTTGGAGGAGTTAAAGTTAAACGCTATGCAAAGGGACAAAATAAAGCTAATCGCTATCCACACCTGGACACAAATGTCACCTTTTGTCAGTTTGTCTTCTTTTCCACTTAAAGTTACACGCCAAAATTGAAACAGCTTTCACATGTGTCCCAAACAAAACCGAAAGATAATCGCTAATAAGAATACCAACTTAAACAAACCCACCAATATACCCAACAGACCAAAGTACTTGTGAAATAAGTTGACCAAACACAAATCAAAGCTTGAGAACAGCTTCAGAACACGAAAGTACAAGATTGATATGAATTAACCCGTCAACAAAGACAAACTAATGAATTACCTAAGCATACCATAGTTAGATATATTGCTACGCCGTAATCAAATATACGACTACGCCGTAGCTCCATAAACAACTACGCCGTAATTAATTAATTAAACGACAAAAGCAATATAATAAAACACGAAAGACATCACGACAATCAATAATCATGCAGAATTAAAATTGTGATCAAGAATAATAAAACTGAATAAAATAATTGGGTGTCAAGAAGTGATTACATATCGTGCTATATAAGTGTTTTTGATCCCCTAGTTGAATACCGGGGCAAACCCCGAAAGATTTGCCCCTTAATTGCTACCAACGCTGCTGCTGCTACTCATTCTTTTGGTGGCTCACAGAAAGTACGAAAACCAAATGATGCCCTATACGAATGACATCAATTCTCTATTTATAATAAATGACTTTGGATCTTGTTCACTTTTGGTCCTTGTTATTTCTTTTCTTAGTATAACACATAAATATGTGTTACAATATTTATGAATTCAGCCCTTCTTCATTCTTTATAGTTTTATCTTCGGTCCAAATAGTAAATAAACTTCATATCTTTTGACCGCTTTTAGGCCCTGGACTTCAAAACTTTGTGCCCACGTAATTCATTACGGTGTAACTAAATTAATAAGCTACGCCGTAACTCTTCGTCTATCAAAAGTTATCCACTCCGTTAATATCTCTACGGCGTAGTCCACTTACTAACAACGCCGTAGCCTTCACAAAATATCTCCTACGCCATAACTCGATGACTTGTTACGGGCGTAGTCTTCATAAAATCTTTCCTACGCCGTAACTCAATGACTTGTTACGGGCGTAGGGCTCATATCTTCAACATTACGCCATAGTCCAATGACTAACTACGGCGTATCCTTTGGTAATCTCTGTTACGCCGTAGCTCAGTGGCTTGCTACGGCATAGTATTCACTTTATGGGGTAAATCTTCTAACGGTGTAGTATCATCAGTAAACTAGACCGCCGTATTTGTGTCTTTAACGTAACTTTAAGCGTAATTCCCACTCTTTAGCCAATAAATCATCAATAACATACTTATACTCATCTTTACCCTGAAACCAAAATAGGAAGAATTAAGAGTAGATTTTCTTCATATAAATAGAAAATATGGGCAATTTCATAGGGAAATTAACGCTTAAATCAGGGGTAAATTTTATGTTATCAAATATCCCCCCACTTGAACTCTACTTGTCCTCAAGTGGACTTTTTAAATTATTTCTAAAAAGATATCTCCCAGGATGTTTTGGAAGATATGAGTTTAAAAATTACCTAAGCTAGAAATTTCCAAACCGAGCACCTCTTAAAAGGGAATTGAAATCACACTCTCTCTCACTAATCTATGTGTTTATTAAGGGGTGATCACTCAACTGCTCAGTCATGGCGAGTATTCTATCATAGGCTTGGCAAAGATACTAATCTCCACCACTAGAGTCTCCAAAAGGCAAATGGGTTGACACAACAATAAGGTTTACGGGGTTAAATCACTCTCTGCCAATACCATTATTCCAGAAAAGGCGACAAAGCCACAAATGCTTGCCCAAATCCATGAACAAGACACCTATGACTGCTCAATTCCATAACTCGAATAAGCTAAAGGTAAGGAATGACAAGGGTAGGATAAAGACATGGAAAAACTTTTAATGGGTGTAAATAAAAAGACACGAAACAAATAGATTCCTAGAGTCCACAATCGCCCTATCACTAGTCGCATTTAATCCCATAGCAAAAATTTGAGGGTCAAGAGTCAAGGGGACTTCAATAACTTCAATACACGAGTTAATGCATATAAAATGTAATGTAGTGCCTCATAATCTATGTATACTAGGCAAATGAGATGCATTAACTTGGCCTTCACCATCAATGGAAAAAATTTATGTGCTCTAAAAATTTTTAAATTTCGGTAAATTTTGCACATATTTTGACATTTTGACTAAAAACCGTAATATCAACCATTTTTATCTCCCATCCCCCCACTTGAGATGTACAATGACCTCATTGTACAAATAAATACTAAAATAGAGAGGATAGATAGAAATGACACGGGTTTATAAAGTATACGCTCCGCAAGGTGGAAATACTTAACACAATATGACACATAAGCAAACGGTTGCTTGCATGCTCTTTATTTTTTCTTTTATTCTATTTTTTTCGTTTTTTCTTTTTTTTATGCAAGACAAGGTATACATAAATGGAAAAACGATACAAACATATAAAGCATCCCCCCCACTTGAGATTAACTATCATCTAAACCCGATCTTCTTCCAAAATCCCTTTATTCAAAACCCGCGACTTTCACCATTAGAAAAAAAAATTAACCAACAACGCCCAGACTGTGGACTATAAGAAACTACAGGGTAGGCTAGGCGATAGGTGTAACGAAACATATATTGGGTGAACGAAATGAAAGGAAAGGCTCTGAAAGGTGTATCTAGGGGTATCTTGCACTAAAAATGAGTGCAACAAAAGGGTTTAACAGGGGGATTGACTAATCGATGTGAAAAGTCAATATACACAATACACAAATTGTTTGGCTATTTGGGTTTATCCTAAAATTTGCCTTTTATCCTAGCTGCACCGATTACATTAAGTTACCTCAATGTAATGCTCATTATAATGGTCTCAAAAAGATATACAAAGCCAAGTTCTAAAGTCTACTACAGCCACCGGCACACTCATATTTATGGTATTGTGTATAAGGAGAAAACGGAAAGGCTTATTCTCACACAATGAAATATAGGGTAGGTGTGCTCAGTTTAGATTAATCTAGTTAAGTAATGAAAAACATGTCAAAATTTTATTGATGAAACATTTTTCACTATAAACTAGAAAAATAAAGGCAAGTAAAATCAAGTGGTGTTTATTTCTAATCCTTCCCCCCACTTGGGTCATACTAAGCATATCAATGAAAAATAGGAAGGGTTAGAAAAGGAACAGAAGAACTCCCCTGGAATTGCTCGGTATGATCAGTAGACGTCACTTTCCGTATCATGCTTCAAATGTGCCTCCTCGAGCAAGATCCATCATCCAATTACCATAATTGTACTCAACTAGATCGGATAGAAAATGTTTCCTTGCAGCCAATTACCTCTCCAAAATGCATCAACCTGGATTACTGCAAGAAAAACGAATACCAAAAAGCATAATTTCAGATAAAAGCAAAAATATCACGAAATGTAAAAAAAATAAAAGTGAAAATAAATAAAATAAACCAATTCACTTTCATAGGAATCACGGTTGCATTTAGCATATGCAACAAGCCTTTTAAACCACTCGGTGTCCCGAGGTGGACGAGTGAAGTCTCGTGAGGGTTTACAGGGAACACACCCACAAAATTCATTTAATTACTAATACAAGGTATGGAAAGGTTTGAAACTGTTTTTGGAAAAATTATTGCAACAGGTAATAGCTACGGCATAGTGGATCGGCCCAACTACGGCGTAGTTCAGTTAAACTGAAAACAAGTTTGCCAGGAATAGGTAGGTGTAACTGGATCGGCCCAGTTACGTATTAATTGAAAGTCAAATCAAACACCTGGAATATACAGGTTACGGCGTAGTGGATCGGCCCAGCTACGCCGTAGTTATGTTAAAAAGGGCAGATGGTCATGCTGGATTACCAGTTACGACGTAGTGGATCGGGCCAGCACTGTTGTAATTTTGCCCAAACTTTTGACTTTTCTTCATGGTTAGAGGAGCTAACGGCCCTCCTCTCTTCTATTCTGGTCTTTAAACCTGCAAATATGATAAACAAACAAACCAAACCAAGTACCAATCCTATATTCTAATAAAACGTTCAAAAAGTCATAAAAATAAAATCAAGTCAAAAACTAAATCTAAGGATAGGGACAGGTAGTCTCCCGACGAGAACTTTTCTTTAATCTCCATGAGTCTTTAAGTTAGACTCCTGCTTCCTTCATCAACAAACATCAATCGGACGTCTCCAATTATGCCCATTGCTTTCGTTACCATAGCATGCTAACAACCATCACCACTTGTTCTTACTTGCTCAACCTGCACACTATCACAACCTCGTGCATTAAATGTGTAAAAATAATAAACATGAGCAACAAGCGAGATAAAACACATAATATTAAATTTTAAATATTGCAGATAGCGTTACGGCGTAGTCCATTTACCAACTACGCCGTAACTAGGCCTGAGAACAGGCTACGCCGTAGCAATCATCACCATGCTACGCCGTAGGTCCTTTATGAGGTCAGAATAAAATTTTTATAAAAAGAACATGTTTCGGCGTAACCATTATTACTATGTTATGCCGTAGGTCAAGAAAAAGGAAAATAAATATTGAATTTTAATCAAACAAACAAAAATACGAAGACCGTTCCCCGGCAGCGGCGCCAAAAACTTGATGCAGGATTTCTGACCAGGTTTTATATTTATAATTTCTCGTCTACCTATGGTCCACCTTATGCACTAACGGGCAGTGTACCCGGTCGCGTGTAGTGTGGGAATGGTAAGACCGAGGTCATCCCATGAACGGTTGATTTTAGTTGTCTAATTAGAACGATTGTCACGTATTAAAGGGGTTTATATAGTTGATATTTATTGTGATCAATTGGAGTGGTTCTATAGGCAAACAACTAATGGTAAGTAAACTAATGGCAAACAACTAAGGGGATAATATTAAAGATCTAATTCTTAAACCGTTGAATAAAAGTAACAGTGTTTACTATCGTTTTATTCGGGGATTCAATATTCATTTCGGGTCAGATGGTCAAACTCTCCTAGATCTATCTTATACCTTGTCCTATCCAAAGTTATTGTAAAACCGTGGGTTCATCGGTACGAAGACATAAGAGTCATTAAGTGCCTCTACTAACATGGACAAGATTAACGAATGCGGCATGGTCAGATCTTACACCCCTCTAACTCAGTTAAGTGTCTAGCATTGGTAGGTGGTCCTAGGGTTAATTCGCACATGTATGGTAAGGGAAGACGATTACGGTTGGCACTTAACCATTACCAAGTCACATCCTTAGCGGCTTGCTTCCTAGGGTTACTTCCACAAGCCTCTAAGGAACAACCAACGCTAAACACTACGGGAACTAGAGTGTCCCAAGCCTCGCCATGAAAGTATACAAATAAAACTAATAATAAACTAGAAATAAATATCAAATAATAAATCACTAAATAATTGATCATTACGCCGTAGTTAGATATATTGCTACGCCGTAGTCAAATATACGACTACGCCGTAGCTCCTTAAACAACTACGTCGTAATTAATTAATTAAATGACAAAAGCAATATAATAAAACACGAAAGACATCACGACAATCAATAATCATGCAGAATCAAAATTGTGATCAAGAATAATAAAACTGAATAAATAATTGGGTGTCAAGAAGTGATTACATATCGTGCTATATAATTGTTTTTGATCCCCTAGTCGAATACCGGGGCAAACCCCGAAGGATTTGCCCCTTAATTGCTACCAACGCTGCTGCTGCTACTCTTTCTTTTGGCGGCTCACAGAAAGTACGAAAACCAAATGATGCCCTATATGAATGACATCAATTCTCTATTTATAATAAATGACTTTGGATCTTGTTCACTTTTGGTCCTTGTCATTTCTTTTCTTCGTATAACACAAAAATATGTGTTACAATATTTATGAATTCAGCCCTTCTTCATTCTTTATAGTTTTATCTTCGGTCCAAATAGTAAATAAACTTCATACCTTTTGACCGCTTTTAGTCCCTGGACTTCAAAACTTTGTGCCCACGTAATTCATTACGGCGTAACTAAATTAATAAGTTACGCCGTAACTCTTCGTCTATCAATACTTATCCACTCTGTTAATATCTCTACGGCGTAGTCCACTTACTAACTACGCCGTAGCCTTCACAAAATATCTCCTACGCCGTAACTCGATGACTTGTTACGGGCGTAGTCTTCATAAAATCTTTCCTACGTCGTAACTCAATGACTTGTTACAGGCGTAGGGCTTATATCTTCAACATTACGCCATAGTCCAATGACTAACTATGGCGTATCCTTTGGTAATCTCTGTTACGCCGTAGCACAGTGGCTTGCTACGGCGTAGTCTTCACTTTATGGTGTAAATCTTCTAACGGTGTAGTATCATCACTAAACTAGACCGTCGTGTTTGTGTCTTTAACGTAACTTTAAGTGTAATTCCCACTCTTTAGCCAATAAATCATCAATAATGTACTTATACTCATCTTTACCCTGAAACCAAAATAGGAAGAATTAAGAGTAGATTTTCTTCATATAAATAGAAAATATAGGCAATTTCATAGGGAAATTAACGCTTAAATCAGGGGTAAATTTGATGTTATCAATGACTCTGCGATGTCTTCAACAGTAGGAGTTGGTGCAAAAGGATTGAAGAACGCATTTGGGTCATAATCTGCAGGTGCGGGTACTTGTTGGTTCAGATCTTCAGCTGTCTTGTCGGTGTTGGAAGCAGTTTGTTCAGCAGTTGTTCGTGATTCGATTGGAGGTGCACTGTTATCGACAGTAGTAGTTGTAGGAGCAGGTGTATCAGGTATTGGAATGTTATCAGGTTGAGCAGCGGAACTAGTGGATACATCTGGTGCACGTTGATCAAAAGTATCATCAAACAACGGAGCAAAGAGCCTTCCAATTCTTTACGGGTTAGAGACAATGGTTCAGTTGAAGAATCTGGAAAGTTAAGACGGTTGGTTGCGGGTCCTAAGCTATTTTGCTCAGAAGCCAAATCAGAAAGTTCATTGAAATTAGCATGAATAGTCTCCTGAATTTCTCTAGTGCGACGGTTGTAGATTCGATAACCTTTGGAGTTCTCACAATATCCAATGAAGATCCCAATATCGCCTTTAGCTTTGAGCTTACCAAAGTCATCACGATCATTATGTGGGTAGCAGAGAGCACCGAATACATGAAAGTGTTGAATCTTTGGTTTGCGTTTATGAACAATTTCATAAGGAGTTTTGTTGTGGCGTTTTGTGATCATACAACGATTTTGAGTATAACATGCTGTTGATACGGCTTCAGCCCATAAGTAATCTGGTAATTGAGCATGAATGAGTATCATTCTTGCAGCTTCCACTAATGTTCTGTTGCGTCTTTCGACAACTCCATTCTGTTCTGGGCTTCTAGCAATAGACGTTTGATGTTCAATTCCCAATTTCTCAAAATAGACACGAAGAGTTTGATTCTTGAATTTAGTTCCATTGCCCATTCTGACTGTTCTGACTGTGTTCCGAAGTTGAACCTGAATTTTGGTGAGAAAGGTGATGATCATTGAAGGAGCTTGATCTTTGCTTTGTAGAAAGTAAACCCAAGTCCATTTGGAGTAGTCATCAACAATTACTAAGATGTACCATTTGCCGTTAATCGTTTGCACACGCATGGGGCCACACAAATCCATATGAAGTAGGTGAAGAACATGCTTAGAACTTGGTTCAGTTTTAGAGCTGAATTGTGCACGTTTGCTCTTTCCTTGTTCACAAGCGGGACATAAGTGATCTTTCTAATATCTGAATCTAGGTAGATCGTCAACTAGTTTGTGACGAGCAAGGTCTGTCATGGTTTTGAAGTTAAGATGAGACATACGCTTGTGCCATAACCAGGATTTTGTTGAAGTTGCTTTTGAAAGAAGTCAAATAGGAGAGGATGCAATCATGTCTGACAATCACTACTAGAAAAAGGGCTATCCTTGACTCGCATTGCGAGTCAAGAAGAGGTCTTATGACGCGCAAATGCGAGTCAAGGAAAGTACCGTCATAAAGCTTCATGACTCGCATTTGTGTGTCATCCTGCTATGACTCGCACTTATGACCCACGTTGCGTGTCATTACCCTTAAAAGCATTTTGACTAACTTTTATGACACACTTTTCTGACATATGTTTTTGCGAGTCATTACTTTAAAATCATTTTTTTTTTATTTTTTCTTTTTTTTAATTAAAACCTGATTATATACATAAATAATGACAATAAACCTGATAATTGTACAAAATTAACGCATTTCATATATATCAAAACCATGCGTTACCAATTCATTACATAACAATTCATGTCAAAACGCTTAGTGGTGATGGCCCATTATCCACTTTTAAGTGATGCCCTGATATAGGAAGCCAAGCATAATTTTTCATTATGTTACCCATTCCCTATGGTCCATAACCCTCAACCAAGCATGCCCTAATATGGGTACATTTATCATTATGAGGTACAGTTTGACTTTTGAAGTCAAACATATTTTTTCTCATCTTACAAATTGATAGGTTTCTACGGCCTTTTGATAAATAAAAATTGACACGCTGACTAAAATGTGATAGGGATACTGTGAATGAAAAAGTCTTGGTTACAATTTGTGAATAACCCTATATAAATTTGAACCAGAAAAACCACAACTTTGACCTTAAATGTCAAACTGTACCTTGTCTGCACTGAGAACATTCTTCCCTTGAGGTCTAAATCCACCAAGAACACTAATGGCCTGAGGGGTCAATCCGACATGGCCCATAACAGCTATCCCGGCTTCAACAATGTGTTTTGCAGCCGAAATTCTTGAAGGTGAACCCCCTTCTAGCTTGATTGCATCCATTCCACCTTCTTTCAATACTCTGACTGCTGTATCAACCGCCTGCTCACAACCAAAACTGCGATATTATTCAGTGCAGCTATTAGACGGTTAACAGTCATTCAAAAATTTTGAAATTTCAACAAGAACCATCCAAGTATGTTACTATGTTTATCCATCATTTGAGTATCTAACGATTAATGCTCCAAACTTATGCATTGATTGCTTATCATTCACAAGATACAAGAATTATCACTATTAACATGCTAGAATGTGAGAAAGTGATTTTGATTAAATTTTCAGATTATAAATGCATAAGAGGAGTAGAGGACCATGATTTTGACTTTTTATAGTTCAGATTTGAATTCCTAAAAAACTGACCTTGACACATGATTAATAAAGATTAAAGCTTTGTCATTAACCCGCTATTTGGTTGTTTCTATTACTAATGCTCTTCTTAAGCAATTTGTGTTTGGGTGTTTCTATAACGAGTCAATTCTATCATATTGCAAAATTATGATCACCTAGTTGACCTCAAATAAAAAAAACATGCAGTTCTTGCAGACAGGTAACATACGTAACAAACAACAGCCATTAGTGTTTAAAAAGATACACAACAGAATCACTTATTCTCAACTCTAAAAAAATTCAGCAAAAAAAGCGCAGACTTTGTAATATTTCTGTCTTAAACTAACTATATCTACTTATTAAAAAGCAAAAGAAAAACTTAAGTAAGCCTCGGTGTGTAATTATTTCTTGCAAACTGACCTAGGAAAATGTCCTCAAAACAGCTACTGCCAGTGCTGATTACAAGTGAGTATCTTATTCTAGCTTTTAATTCTCTTTTTTAAATCCAATATTATATAGTCACTTTCAATATAAAATGGCAACACCTGAGAACTTTTTATAACTAAACTATGTAAATACTTAAATAAGTAACATAAACTGACCCTCTTGATTCTGATTCTATTTATTCATAGCAGATAATACACTTTTAAAATGTGTAAGATTCATACTCCGTAATTGCCAAAAGGAAGATCACCTAAGAATCTTTTATAATTAAACTATGTAAAATTACCTAGTCCACTTCCTGGTCAACACATCGTATGAATGAACCGAATTAGTCACGCCAGCTAACCCTATAACACAGTAAATAAAAAACATAAATTCAACACATTTCATAACTTAAGCACTAAAAAAGCACTAAATAAGCAAAAAGTTAAGTAATTTACTAATTCCCGGGATCAGGGACGCAACGCCGCCTTCTTCAGTATCCCAATACGATTCTAATGGATGATATGAAGGAGCTGGTTGTAGCCATGGTTTTGAACCCATCAAACCCAACAAACCCTAGAAACCCTAGCTTTTGAAATAGGTCAAATTAGTGAAATCTGAAAAGTGGGTATTGGAGAGGAGGTGAAATTGGATCTGGATCTGTGTGTGTGTGTTTTTTTTTTAAGTGTGTGTTTTATATGTGTGTTTTGGTGTGTGTGTGTGTGTGAGAGTAGGTTAATTTTGGGGGGAGTGTAAAAATGAGATCTGGTTTTGGGGTTTTGAGGGGGATAGAAAGGATAAGGTTTAAGTTTTGGGGAAAATTTGAGCGGGCTTGTGATTATGACACTATGTTATGACTTTTTTGAAAACGAGTCATCCCCAATAAAAAATTTACTAGTTATGACTCTTATTTTATGACTTTGCTATTTGCGCGTCATCTTGTAGCGTGCGTCATAAAATGCGAGTCAAGGATAGACCTTTTTCTAGTAGTGNNNNTTTTGGGGAAAATTTGAGCGGGCTTGTGATTATGACACTATGTTATGACTTTTTTGAAAACGAGTCATCCCCAATAAAAAATTTACTAGTTATGACTCTTATTTTATGACTTTGCTATTTGCGCGTCATCTTGTAGCGTGCGTCATAAAATGCGAGTCAAGGATAGACCTTTTTCTAGTAGTGAATGAGATAGTATAGAGACTGTTTCCACGAGTGCCGGACATAAGATCATTTCCTTGTAAGTCACGAACGAAGCAAGTTTTTTCCCTAAATGCTACTTCCAAATCCCCATCACAGAATTGACTGATGGAAAACAGATTGTGACCAAGGCCTTCGACATAATACACACTTTGGATGCAAAGATAAAGAAAGAAACGATCAAACCACAACACAAGTGTTTATCATGGTTCGGCTACAAGGACTCTTTTTCCTTGCCCTACTCCACGCCCCGAGTATCCAACTCGAGAGTTTCTTTCACTAGTCAACAAGCTCCTTTCACCAGCGGAGAAAACCTTACACATCGCTTACACAAGATTACCGACACAAAGCTAGATGTCGAGTTCTTTTACAAGGGTACAACCACTCCCGTCACACTATGTATTTTAAGGCCTAAAATACTAACCAATTACAACTTGAATATACACAATCAAATGAAGTATAAACTACACGAAGTCTATACAATGCTAAGCTAACAAGTCTTGCAAATTTGTGTTGAGTACTTGTAACTTTGATATGAACTTGTGAACTTCTTTGCTACAAGAGAGCTTCACACAAATGAAAAATGTTAATTAGTTAGATGAATGATGTGTGTGTAAAATGGAATGAGAAGTGATAAATATTTTCTTGCAAGTGACTTGGTATTTATACCCAAACCAACCAGACCTCTGGTGGAACCGGCGGAACCAAAACACATCATTCCATAATCTTTCCATAACAAAAATCTTTCCATATCTAGCAAGGTCACATCAAGTTATTTCTAGTCAAACACACATTGAATTAGCTTGGAATCCTTCCAAAATGTGTAAGAGGTCTTATGGAAAGTCAAACACACAATCTTTCCATAAATGCACATGATGTGATGTAACACTTTCTTTATTAAGAAATATGAAAGTGTTATGTCTACTATGAAATGTAAATGTAAATGTAAATGTAGCAAATGAAGTCTAGTTATGCAAGACTTAACATATAATCATGTTTTACTTAAAACTAAAGTTTACACTTTGTCGATAACAAAACTTAGCAAAGATCGTAACATATAAATAACGTTTTTAGGTGATATTTGTATTAACAATCTCCCCCTTTTTGTTGATGACAAAACATAAGCTTTGTTTGTAAGTAAATCACTAATTTTAGTGTTAAGTCTTTAAAAGTTTTATATTTAAACTTGTTTTACTTAATTGATGAAAATCATTTTAAGTTTAAAAGTTTAGATATACTTTCTCCCCCTTTTTGTCGAAACAAAAAGAAGAGTTGCGCAGCGGAATGATGCAAGTGCTCCCCCTTAGACAATACTCCCCCTAAAAGGAGTGCCAAGTTTGGAAACGTGGATTTTGAGCCTACAGTAAACGAGTTAGTTGGCGGTAATGACACAAGATAAAACGTCTAGCCATAGCATAATATGAGATTATAATCAAGCACAATCACGACTCATATATGATTAACCAACAATGCAAACAAGATAGTAGAAAAGATGTCATCCAAGTAAAATTTGACTTTTCAAAAGTCAAAGACAAGAAATGAAAAATTCTATCCTACTAAAAAAATCAAAAGGAAAAGAGAAAAATAACTAAGAAAATAAAAGTCCTACTCCTATAAATGTAAGTCTCCCTACATTTTCTTAAGCGGGGCAAAAGGCCTCCAAACATGCTCTAGGGTTGGTTTGGGTGAGAAAGAGCATCCAAACGCTCAACAATGTGTTTTAGAGCAAAGCGGGTGTCATCATGGACTTGGTGAAGCAACATTTTGATGCTTTCACCCATTTTGACCATATGCTCACATTGTGAGCAATCATGGTGAGGATTGGGTGGCAATGGGTCATTTGATGATGGTGGTGGTGGTGGTGGGTTGTTATTGGTTGCTTGAGTGGAAGATGGGTTTGGAATGGATTCAAGCAAGGTGGTTTGAATTTCCATTGCATGATGAAGGTGATTTTCTACCATTCTCTCAATTTCCTCATAAGAGGGAAAGATGGATTCAAAGGATGGGGATTGGGGGTTTGGTTGAGTTGGGTGATCATGTAGTTCAAAGTTTAGTTCTCCATATAGAGGACCATGAATGTCGTTGAAGAGTGGGTGAAACAACAATGGTTTTGGTTGGTTGAAGGCTTGTTGTTGTGGTGGATTTTGATCAAAAGGCTCATTGGGTTCAAACAATGGCCTTTGTTTTTCGTTTGTTACTCGTTCAATAGAATCAAACGAGTGCAAAGGTGGTGGATTGGTGGATCTTGGTGGAAGATCCTCAAAATCTTCAACAAACGGATGTGGTGATGTTGGTGGAGACCCAAATAGCTCCATTGGTTCAAGTTTAGGTAATGTAGGTGGTGAGGGAGACTTGGATGGTTGGGTTGGTGCGGGTGGTGGACATGGATCAACGGGTGTCTTAGTTAGTGGTGGAGTGGTGAGCTCATTGGTATGTTTGGGTGATGGAGTGGGAGTTGCAAGGTTTAGGAAGTGTTCACTTTTGATGGGTGAGGAGAATTCATCCGAAGATGAGGAACTTAGGTTGATTGTGTTGTGAGAGCAAAATGGTTTTACACTTATACGTGCGGTTCTCCTAATGGGTCGGGATGGTTGAGAGGTTATTGTTGACTTTGTCATTGTCAAAGTTGTGGTTTAGAAGCTTTAAGATTAGAGATTTTGATGGTGATGGTGTGATTTGAAGTGTTGCAAGATGGTTAAATTTATAGAGTGGAAGAGATGTTGGAAGGGGTGTTTGGATTTGATGTTCTACCATACAAATGTTGAGGTTTCTAATGATTTGGGTGAGTTATGCATGTTGTCAAATCAATTGGAAGTCAATCCAATGAAGGTGGTGGAGTAAGAAGACAAAGATTTGCACTAAATGCTTAGTGGTCATGTCAAATTGGTTGGAAGAATATGTTCCACGGATTGCAAGGAACCTTTGGGAGGGTTCCTTCCCTTATGGATGAGGGTTCCTTGAGTTTGTTATGGCAAATTTTGATTTTTGGCGGGAAATGGTTTCCTATGTGTTTTAGAGGCTGAGAGTGACCCTAGTATGCTTAACAACTAATGTGAAATGAGTTTCTATCTAAAAAGGATGGTTTGGTGTTGTGTGGAAGTTGAAATTTTGAAAATGTAAAGAAAAAATCTGCAGGCTACTGGCGGAACCCTGCGACATCAAAGGGCGGAACCCTTGTGAGGGTTCCGTCTGATCCGTTGGGCTAAAACTGGGTTACCCAGAATTTTGCACTGGCGGAACCCTGGTAAAGGTTCCGCCGGATCCCGCAGACCCAAAAAAGTAGACAGTCCGCATTTTTGACCGTCGAGACGATTTTCAAATTTTCCGAAAACTCCTAAAAATGAAAATTTATCACATATCTGATTAGGAAATGCAAAAAATGGACATGTAACACTCATACCATTGGACTTTGACCGGGGGCTAGCGATTTTCACTATACTTAATGAAATTTAGCATAATCTTGAAAATTTGACAACATGCCAAATGTTGTCGTCCTGCATCATTGTTAGTTTATACATGTTCTAAACATAGTTAAATATCCCTACAAACACATAAGTCCATAACACAAATTGTTTAACAACTAAATTGTTCAAATATCACGTTGTGCCAAACACTTCTTCCCACACGCTCTCATTGACGATCCACCTTCTTCTTGAGCTTGCCAAGGAACCTCCCAAGACATTTGAACATCCCCTTCGTTTGCTTGAACTTCGCAGACTCATTAGGAATAGTTGGAAGTTGTGAAAGGTATTATAGAGGTGGAAGCCTAGAGTTGGGTAAACTCTCATCTTCACTCATTGAAGATGATGATGGGGAAGTAGGAGGATGAGGGCGTTTCCCTTAGGTTTTATAGACTCTCTTATCACTAAGTGGGACAAATATGTGTAGGATGAGAGAGTAGTCTAGTCGAAGACCTCAAGGAGTGGGAGGAATGGGAGCAATGTGCCTAAAGAGACGGGTCAAGAGCATTCCATATGGCATAGCCGTTGTGCCTTGCACGGGAATGTCGGCCATTCTTTTGGCCATGTAGTAGGCTAGGTTAAAGGGTTGCCTAATGATGAAGCGAAAAGTGTTACGCTTTTAGGGGGTCATTTAAGCCCTAATCCGTAATTATTTGATCAAATATTGCCCTAAATCGTTCCTTTTGTCATTTTAGGTACTTTGGAGAGGAATTCTGGAAAAGGAAGCATTTTGGACGTTTTTGGAGCATAAAAGTGAAGAAAACGACAAAGTCTCAAAATATGCTGGAAAAAATACCTGACGGCGTCACTCTTTACGAGGTGACGGTGTCATGCTTTGACAAGACGAAGGATGATTTTTACACCAGACGCCCCAGAAAGATTTGAAGAATTAAAGGGTGACAGCGTCACGCTTTGTGACGCCTAGGCCATCACGTTTTGTGACAAAGGGAGACGGCCCAGAGAGAATTATAAGGGGACGCGTCAGAAGTGGATCCGAGCAATCCGAATATTAGTTTGGCGGCGAGGTGATGGCGTCACGCTCTAAAACGTGACGCCGTCAGGTTGTAAAATCTATATATACTTTTCTAATTTTCATTCATTGGTGTGCAACTTTTGGGAAAAACCCTAGCTCGTATTCTACAGTATTTTTAAGGGTTTTTCACCCTTGAAACTTTGATGTTTAATTAAAGATAAGTCTTCTTCCAAATCAATCAATATGTCTATGTGCTGTTTGATTATATCTTATGCTTGTCTTTCAATTAACATGCTAGGCTAGGTCTTTATTTTGTTTGCTTAGATCTAATGAAACCTAGCTATTGATTATATGTTGTTGGTTTGCTTGTGATTATTGTGGTTGGGTGAAGTCGACGTTAGGCTTAAGAAAACTGGCTAACCTCCTATACGGTAACTTGCTTGAACGTCTTAAGAAACATGAATCGGATGTGTACTACGATTATTTGGTTGTATTTAATGCATGAGCGAATTCTAATGATCCCATGTTAGGAGCTTAAATCGGCTCGACATAGGAGTGAAGTAGGAGCTTATAGAGTTAGGGAAGATCGTACACGGCCCTACGAATGGTTTAAAGGAATACAACCCGTCATCCACATAATCACAACAAACCAATTAACATATAAAAGATAGCTAGGGAGTAAGGAAATCTAAGTAAACACATATTTCTCATTTATAAGTTTCACAACCTTTAATTTTCTCGTTATTTAATTTTAATTGCAAAAGCAGATATTTGGGTTAGTTGGCTAACAACTAATTCCGCCCACTCCTTCCAAAACCGAGATTTTTACTTGCTTTCATAAAATATAAAAATACAAAAAGAATCATCCCTCAACCCTTAGACCTAATTAGAGTAGCTTTTCAAGCCTAACAACACTATTCCCCGAGAGAACGATCAATCCCCCGGTACTTGCCATTTCACTATACTACATCGGTCAGGTACACTGCCTGGTGGAGGTTGTAAGCTTCTCAAGATCCCTTGAGAGGTAAAACCTAAGTGCATAGGTTGCAAAACCCACGCATCAAGTTTTTGGCCCCGCTGCCGGGGAATAGTTATTGTTTAGGTTGGAAATTTTATTTTTACTTAGGTCTACTCATTAGAATCCTTTCTAGTGATATTTTTATTTTCATTTTTCTAGGTTTTCTTTAGTCTATCTTTATCTTCGTGTTTTTGTTCGTAACCATTACCATCCGCCATCATGGAAGGTGGTAACATCCTTAATCCCAAAAACCCACCACAACAAAACCATCCCTAACCAAACCAACCTCCTAGAGTCCGTGCTTTAGGAGAATACTCCCGTCCTAGCCATCAAGGCTATCAAAACACCATTGAGCTCACCCAAGGAGCCATTGTGTCTCCCTTGCGATCCGACACCATCCGGTTGGTGCAAAGCGGATGTGCATTCCATGGACTTCGTTCCGAAGATCCAAACCAACATCTCAAGGACTTTCTTAAGATCGTAGATTCCATAGACCTTGATGTTGACACTCGAGAGACTACCCGATTACGTCTCTTCCAATTCTCTCTGCGAGACCAAGCTAGTCAGTGGCTAGAACGTCTACCCACAGGATCCATCACCTCTTGGGATAATCTCACCTCTCGCTTCCTAGCTCAATTTTTCCCACCGGGAAGAACCACAAAGCTAAGGAATGACATCTTGGCGTTCCAACAACGTCAAGGCAAAACCCTCTACGAGGCATGGACTCGATTCAAGGACTTACTCCAAAAAGTCCCTCACCACGGTCTTGAACGTTGGTTCCAAATTCAAATCTTCTATGACAAAGTCAACCCTCAAACTAAGAAGGCCATAGACTACGCCGCCAATGGCAGATTAAGCAGACTCAGCGTTGATAAATGCTGGGAGGTCATTGAGAACCTAGCACGATACGAAGAGGAAGAATGGGAGGACCCAATGTTCTTAGAGGAAGGAAGCCTGGATTACATGAACGCGACCCAAGAGCAGCTATTTGATGACATCAAAAGGCAGGTTAAAGAATTAACGCGGGCCAAGGTGCATATGGCAAATGTTGGATATACGTTTCCTGGATTTTCATGACAAGAGGAGTTCGAGGGAATATTGGTAACTTTCGTGGATAAACAAGAGAAACAGATCCAGCAATTAGAAGCTCGTGTGGAAGAGACCCAAAAAATGTTCATGAGTATGGCCGATGACTTCATCTCAAGGATCCGGGAGAAAATTTGGGAAGAAAGTGCCCCTAAGAAGATTGAGAAAAGCTTCGCATTCCCCAGTGAAACGATTAGCAATAATGACTTTGGGTTACGTCTCCCAAGGAACCCACCCTTGAATCACCATCACTCTCCTGAACTCCTTCTCGACAAAACGCATCCTCAGCTTCACGACATCTTTGTAGGAAGTTTACAATTCATGCCCACAAATTTTCCTGAGGTGAGTAAACGATCCTTTGGCTTCAAGCCAGGCGTGCAAAAGACTCAACACAAACGCACTCCTTCTTCGAAAACCTCGTTGAACCAACTCCTTCCCTCACCCATTATTCACCAAGAGGAAGACGGGGATCCGGGCAAGGCAATAACCGACCCTATCCAAAATTACACTTCTCCTCGTGACAGCAACAAAACATTTGACCCGGGTGGAACTTGTTGGACGACACAAACTAGCCATGATTGATAACCATGACGAGTTGTTCACAAAAAGTATAGGGGGTAATTTGTCAACTGCCTCAAAGTATTGAGGGACGCAGGTTTGACGGCGTCAGACCCAAAGGGTGACGCCGTCACCTCGACTAGACAACAATTTTAATCTCATATATATCCCTTTCACCACAAACCCCACCAACCATATCCACTCCAAACCCACCTCCGAATCTTCAAGGTCCAATTCGCTTCATCTCGTTGCTAATCTCCACGTGGTAAGTAATCTTTATTCATTCTTTTCGCTTCAATTATTCATAGGATTCGTCAATTTCAAAAAACCTCCAACTCGTGAAACCCTAGGATGAATCCATGCTTAGAACCCGGAATGCCCTTTAATTGATGTTGGTTTAATAATGATTAAGGCATTAGATGTGCAATACCTAAGATTTAAAACTTTATAAAATGACCAAAATACCCCTCATAATTAAAACTTTAATAAAAGCTTATGTAATTATGGTTAAATCAAAAATAATTATACAAAAACCTTATAAAACTTATGAAATGATGAAAATGGACAAAATGAAAATTCTAAACCATATGTACATATTTTCTTAAGACTAGAAATAGTCCTAAACAATTAAATAAATTGTACAATATACATTATATTTTTAAACTAAGTAAATAATGGATAAATATGGATATTATGTATAAAATTAATTTGGAAATCATGAGGGCCGAATATTTTGATCCCATAACTACAAGACTCGGCCAAAATAACATTTATATGATTCCCTACCCTAATCCTTGGCCAAATCAAATCAAAAGAAATCAAAAAAATTCAAAACCCTAGCCGAAAACATCAAATAATTCACCATAACCTTCACACCAATTTTCTGAAGAAATTACATATTTTTCCTGGGTCCTTTGAGGTCATACGAAGCTTAGAAAAATAGGGGTTCGTGTTGTGGAAGCCTTGGTTCGAAGTGGTGAATTTATTGGGACGTTTAATTGTAGCCGAGAAAGGATAAATCCACAAAGCTTGTTCCTTTCGATCCAAACCAATTTTGGTATTTTTTTTTATCACTCTCTATACCTCATATGATCTTTATAAATTGATAAAAATGATCCATGCATCTTAATGTCGCCATACGAATTAATATAAAATTAAAACCCTAATTTTATAGAATTAGCTAAATCGGCCTAAATGAATTTTGTGTGATGATTTATTATTTTTCTGGTCTTATATGATGATTATGGAACCTATGAAAATTATTGGTTTAATTGTTTGAAGCTTGGAATAATTATTTGTGAATTAGTGGTGTTTCGGCTATAATTAAAAGAAAAGAAATTCGAAAAAGTTAAGGTTAGCGTTTTTGACAATGTTGTGAGTTAACTACTGATATAATGATGATTTGATGCTTGGGAAAAATCTGGGGTTTGTATTATGGAATTTACATCAAAACCGAATTAATGATTTAAATGTAAAGGGGCTGTTTGGTAATTTTTAAAAGTATTGGGCTATAATTGTAATGCCCCAACCCGAAAAGGGCTAAAGTGCCACATTATGGTGACATATCAAAGCGTATACAGACATACAAATCTGGGGTTTGTATTATGGAATTTACATCAAAACCGAATTAATGATTTAAATGTAAAGGGGCTATTTGGTAATTTTTAAAAGTATTGGGCTATTTTTGTAACTCTTGTAAATACAGTAGAATAATGGAAAAATAATGAGAAGGACCATAGATGCCTATTTTGAATGTTTGAAATTTAAAATGTAATTATATATAATTATATATGTCGGATTATAAATTAATTAAATAGGAGGACTTGTTTTGTAAATTATGTAAATTGGTATTGATTTGTACAGGTCCTAAAATGAGAACAATAATAAATACTAAGTCGNGAGGTTGCTTCTTCAGTCCATTAATTGTAATCAGATCACTGAGTTTCAAAGGTAGACTAAATCATTTATTAATACGCGGAAAGGATTAATGGCTTCGGATAGTGATTAGTTAGCTTCACGATAGTCGATACACCATCATATATTTCTCTTTCTCTTCTTCCTAAATCGACCGGATCATCCCAGAACAAAATATCAGGGTCATTAACATCATATTACGTCAGTTTATTCAATCTCTCTGCTTCCATGGCTTCTTCGACTGAGATCAGTTCAGATTCTATTTTTCAAGCAGAATGGAATACTAAAAGGTTTATCAGAGAACATTGAAAACTTTTGTACTACAAAATACTTCCAGTGCTAGAGCTTTTCAAGAACGGACACTATCAGATGCTAGGAGAAAACTTGGAAATCAGAAGAGATCAGAGTTTGTACCTTCATATCATCATCAATCTTAACAGATTCATGTGTTTTCAGAAGCTTCATAACAGGAGTAGAATGAAAACAAATTACTAAAGGTCACAAGCCAACTCGGAATCAAGATACCTCAAAATCAGATATATCAAGATTAAACGGGTTCATAGAACGAATACAGTCATCAAACCAGACGGATGGTTTATATGTCTCGGAGTCCAGTACATGGTACATCAAAATGTTTAGATAGATAAGAGTACAGTTCAAGGTGTTGGAATCTCGTTTGTTTTCAACAAAAGTGATAGGTGGATTATAAACCAATGGTACTACAACATCAAATGATCGTCAGAAGTGAGATGTATAGAATATCAGTCGTCAGCATCATCCTGCCCAGTTAACGAATCCATATTAAGATAATATTAACATCATATCCTTCCAAGGGAAACTGATGGGCATCAGAGTTCATCATTCAGAGGGAGGAAAACAAATTTTTCCTATTTCTGTAATTAAAAATTATCAAAGTAAAGGATTATGCCAAGTCAAATAGTATCAGATGATACATTATATGTCCAGCATAAGAAATGAATTCATAGAATGTGTCTAGCACAGCATGTTTGAATAACCTTCNTCCATATTAAGATAATATTAACATCATATCCTTCCAAGGGAAACTGATGGGCATCAGAGTTCATCATTCAGAGGGAGGAAAACAAATTTTTCCTATTTCTGTAATTAAAAATTATCAAAGTAAAGGATTATGCCAAGTCAAATAGTATCAGATGATACATTATATGTCCAGCATAAGAAATGAATTCATAGAATGTGTCTAGCACAGCATGTTTGAATAACCTTCAGAATGGTCGGTAACATATCAGAATGTTTTTCAGGCAAAATAGAATCTGAGGATCAGAAGTGAATTTGAATGGTATACGGTATCAATGTCATTCTCGAGAGATTTCAACTTATTTGATTATTGAACTTAGGTTGCAAAACTTTTAAACCACCGAAATAGAAATGCTCTTAAGGCAAGATTAGAGGCAGAAGCACAAATCAGAGTAATGCGGAAGCAATGCTACTACTTAGATGTCCTAGTCTACCCATTCCTCACCGGTGATAACTTAGGTTGCTAAAGGGATTCTTGGAGTAAGTCATCAGAATCATTTTGTGGGCGCCTACAACGGAAACTGAATGGTCCAAGCTTCACAGGTCGGGATTTAATGTACTAGAAGTCGCAGCCTGGGCTCTGATACCATAATTGTAACACCCCAACCCGACAAGGGCTAAAGTGTCACATTCATGGTGTCAATCAGAACAAACACAAGCATAAACTTTAATGATACAAAAGGATACAAGTGTTACAAAGGTTCTATGATAAAAGAATACAATATCAGAACTATGTACAAACACTAATCTAAAGCATCTTCGGAGACACTATAACTCATCAAGCAATCCTCTCTAAAAGCTCCTAATTTCACTCTTCACCCATAACCCAGCTTCCTTCTAAAACCTGCCGCGGGAGAAAGAAAACGCGGCTGAGCTTAAAAAGCCCAGTGAACAGATATAACAACAAGTAATATGAAACAGAAAAGAAGGACAGAATATGTTGCATTGGATAAGTATCAAAAAGGTGTAACATGGTTAGAATATGAAGGTAAAGTTAAATAAGGTAGAAATAAACGTAGAGGTTAAGCATAACAGTAACTGTAAGGATTTAATATAAGTTAGGTGTAAAAGTAAATATAGAGGTACCAGATAAAGTTTAAGTTTAGGTTTCATATTCAGTATTTCAACCACGTGCCCAGAACAGATCAGATAATATCAGTAGCAGCCTCATATGCAATCCAGAGGGGAGGCCTCAGAATAACAGATGTAAACAGAGGGGTGACCTCAACGGGTTGTGAAGGACGTGTATTGCACACACAGCCACATTCACCAGATAACAGATAATAATAACAGATATCAGATAACAGATAACAGACCTAGGATGCATCCATTCGCCCCTCACCCATTCATGTGCAGACCATAATCAAAGGGACGGTGTGAGAAATCACTCACCCACACATGAGTCATGTCACTGGTGCATCAATGACACGGACATGGAACCCCCATGCCTAGTGATAGCCCGGGTTTCATACTGAATGGTCAATGTTTAATTTACAACAGATTTCATATCAGAATTTAAATGTCCAGTTAGATCAAAGTTCAGATTACACAGATCATATCAGATATTTATATGTCAGATTTTATCAGATGAGCAGTTTTATAAATCAGAGGTTTGACTTTCAAAAGGTTCATAAACCAGAAATCCATCCTTTTAAACGAGTTTAAAATCAGAAGTTCATCCTTTGAAAAGGTTTAAGTTTCATAAGAGTAAAACAGGTTTTAATATCAAGGTTCATATTTCATAAGTTCAATATCAATGGTTCAGATAGCAATTCAGATAGTAAGTAGTTCAGATAAAAGTTCAACCAGAAAAGGGAATCATAGCAATGGCATGGGGAATCCTAAATATCAGAATAAAGGTAGCAGGGTTCATATCAATGGTTCAAGGTTTACAAGTGTGAAAGTTTTCATAAGGAAACAGATTTAGAGGTTTTTCGTTCATTGAAAATCATAATGATCATAAAGGTATTTCTTTAAAACATTTTAGCAAGAGTTAATTAAATTTCCATTAAAACAATTCTAACATCATATTAATAGAAATCATATCCATACAGTTGTCCCATATCATCCATTTATGTTTTCAAAAGTTTTCATACAAAACATAATATCAATGAACCAGAGATATCAGAAGAACCGAGATATCAGATTTACACTTTACACCCCTCCAGTTACAAAAGTTACATATTAAACCCTTAATTAAACATATTTCCATAATTAAACCATAAATTAATATAATTATCAAATAAGCCCTTCATTTATCCAAAATTTACAAGAACAGCCCTTAACCATTTATTCAGATCATACAATGCTTAATTTGCCATATTTACCATTTTAGTCCCTCAAGTTATAATATTTACTCTTTAGCCCTTTAAAACATATACTTAACATATAAACCTTATAATTCATCAAATAATCATGCAAGCCCATCAAATATCATTAAATTACACTTTAGTCCTTTTTAATATTCAAATTACAAAATACAACCCTTCACTTACAATTTACATATTTAGCCCCTCAATTTACAATAATTACATATTATACCTTTTAATTATGAAAATTACAAATAAACCCTCTTTAATTATCAAAAATACTCTTGATACCTTTAAATAAATTTTAGGTCCAGAATTACCTTCATGTTACAGAAATTACCATTTACACCCTTAGTTTCACGTAATTACAAAACTAGCCCTTTTATTATATAATTTATCAAAAACAATTAATTACTTATTAAATTTACCATAAGGCCCTCATAAATCATCATATTTTCACATTACACCTTTGAATACTTATTTAGACCAGAATTGATCTCAAGTTCCCAGAATTACAGTTTACACCCCTCAAATATTATTATTTACAATTAATTATATGTAATTATATATATTTCACAAATTAAACCTTTTAATTATGAAACTTACCCATTTAACCCTTATACTTATTTTATACAATTTCCTACTGATCTTTTATGATTTTCAGAACAGCCCCTCATGTTTCAGAATTTACAAAACATACCCTTCTATTTACAAAATCATCATCGGTTTTAATTATTATTCCACAAACCCTAACCAAATTTCCTCCCAATCATTTAGCAATTATTACATGATCATATAGCATTAATTAACATCACAAAACATCCAGAATTCCAAACCCTAGTCTCGTTCATATTTTTCCTTTTTCTTTTCTTTCTTTTTATTATTTAATCGGTAACAATAAAAAAAAATCAAATAATACATAAAAGCTTCTAATAATCCGTAGCATATTTTTCCCAGATTCTATAATCAATATAACATGTTCTAAAAATATGGTCATGCCTCAGAAAATTCGTATATGTCTCATTTGCTTTTTAATCCAATCGGTAAAAACAATACTAATTCAAAATGATTCGTAAAAACAATACTAAAAACAATACTAGGCATGGGGGTTCCATGTCCGTGTCATTGATGCACCAGTGACATGACTCATGTGTGGATGAGTGATTTCTCACACCGTCCCTTTGATTATGGTCTGCACGTGAATGGGTGAGGGGCGAATGGATGCATCCTAGGTCTGTTATCCGTTATCTGATATCTGTTATTATTATCTGTTATCTGGTGAATGTGGCTGTGTGTGCAATACAGGTCCTTCACAACCCATTGAGGTCACCCCTCTGTTTACATCTGTTATTCTGAGGCCTCCCCTCTGGATTGCATATGAGGCTGCTACTGATATTATCTGATCTGTTCTGGGCACGTGGTTGAAATACTGAGTATGAAACCTAAACTTAAACTTTATCTGGTACCTTTATATTTACTTTTACACCTAACTTATATTAAATCCTTACATTTACTATTACGCTTAACCTCTACGTTTATTTCTACCTTATTTAACTTTACCTTCATATTCTAACCATGTTACACCTTTCTGATACTTATCCAATGCAACATATTCTGTCCTTCTTTTCTGTTTCATATTAATTTGTTGTTATATCTGTTCACTGGGCTTTTTAAGCTCAGCCGCGTTTTCTTTCTCCCGCGGCAGGTTTTTAGAAGGAAGCCGGGTTATGAGTGGAGAGTGCATTGGACTTAGAAGACCACACTATTGATAGCTTTTGGATTATTAGGAGCTCTGACATCTTACGACTTAGTATTTATTATTGTTTTCATTTTTGTAACCTTGTATTTCAGATTATTCCTTTGTAACCTTTGAAATTCTTTTGTATTACTTATGTTGTATGTCTGTATACGCTTTGATATGTCACCATAATGTGGCACTTTAGCCCTTGTCGGGTTGGGGCGTTACAATTATGGTATCAGAGCCAGGTTATTACCGATGAGGAATGGGTAGACTAGGGCATCTAGTAGTAGCATTGCTTCCGCATTACTCTGATTTGTGCTTCTGCCTCTAATCTTGCCTTAAGAGCATTTCTATTTCGGTGGTTTAAAAGTTTTGCAACCTAAGTTCAATAATCAAATAAGTTGAAATCTCTCAAGAATGACATTGATATCGTATACCTTTCAAATTCACTTTCTGATCCCCAGATTCCTTTTGGCCTGACAAACGTTCTGATATTTACCGACCATTTTGAAGGTTATTCAAACATGATGTGTTAGACCCATTCTGTGAATTCATTTCTTATGCTGGGCATATAATGTATCATCTGATACTATTTGACTTTGCATAATCCTTAACTATTAGAACCTTTGTGACTGTCAATTACGGATATAAGAAGATTTGTTTTCCTCCCTCTGAATGATGAACTCTGTTTGCCCTCAGTTTCTTTTGGAAGAATATGATGTTAATATCATCTTAGTATGGATTCGTTAACTGAGCAGGATGATGCTGACGACTGATATTCTATACATCTCACTTCTGACGATCATTTGATGTTGTAGTACCATTGGTTTATAATCCACCTATCACTTTTGTTGAAAACAAACGAGATTCCAACACCTTGAACTGTACTCTTATCTATCTAAACATTTTGGTGTACCATGTACTGGACTCCGAGGTATATAAACTATCCGTCTGGTTGATGACTGTATTCGTTCTATGAATCTATTTAATCTTGATATATCTGATTTTGAGGTATCTTAATTCCGAGTTGGCTTGTGACCTTTAGTAATTTGTTTTCATTCTACTCCTGTTATGATGCTTCCGAAAACACATGAACCTGTTAAGATTGATGCTGCTATGAAAGTACAAGACTCTGACTTTTCTGATTTCCAAGCTCCTCCTAACACCTGACAGTGTCCATTCTTGAAAAGCTCTAGCACTGGAAGTATCTTGTAGTACAAGTTTTCAATGACCTCTGATAAACCTTTTGGTATTCCTATCTGCTTGAAAAATAGAATCTGAACTGATCTCAGTTGAAGAAGCCATGGAAGTCGGGAGATTGAATGAACTGATGTAATATGATGTTAATCACCCTGATATTATGTTCTGGGATGATCCGGTCGATTTATCAAGAAGAGAAAGAGAAATGTATGACGGTGTATCAACTATCGTGAACCTAACTAAATCACTATCTGAAATCATTAACCCTTTCCGCGTATTAATACATGATTTAGTCTATCTTTGAAACTCAGTGATCTGATTACAATTAATGGACTGAAGAAGCAACCTCAGGAACTTCTAAGAAATGGGTTAAATAATCAAGGATAACCTCCGTAAAGTATTGCAGTTGTTATGAAGGAAGGAAGGTAATGAGAAGTGATTCTGAAGCTACCTTTGTGCTCATTTTGTGAACCCTGATGATGCCAATTGTATTGGCTAAACTATCAACTATTCTTATGCATCAAATGGAATTTATGTTTCTTGAATGTTTAGACAAATGGTCATTGTATGACTCATTAGTACGTTTAGAAACAAGGAAGAACAGGAGAATCAATGGTGCAAGTTGTTAGAAATTTGACAATCAGTTGTATTTCCCAGAAGTCTGATGTATGTTGAGACAACGGTGTCCTAAATTGAGGGTATTGCTTTAAACTTCGACAACAAAATTGTGAAGCCGAAATCTCCTGAACCATGTAGGAGATTGGAAGGTTCTTACAAATTGTGTTACTGTTAATAAATTCGTGAACAGAAAGGGACAACTCAGTCTGTTTGAAAAGGGAGTTCTGGAAAAGATGAAATAGAGATATGCTTTCGCACTCGCAAGTGGTACCTTACTTGGAACGCTTCTAAGAGAGACTCGGTCATGAACGTACACATCGCAGGAAGATGATTGTCTATTCATCAGGTCAACTACAATGTATGAGAATGTTGTTCACTGCATGAGCTGGAATTGACAACAGAAGTGGTTACCCCAAAGAGTGAAAGACGATCCCTACAGAGCAGAAGTGCTGGCGAGCAGAGGACAAAATCTAGTCAAGATGGCGGACCCGGAGCTGATGAAGACATGTAGTCTCGCTTCCCTATTCATCTTGGTTGTACTAAGATGAATTGAGAGTGGAAGTAGACTGGATGATGAAGAATTCAAGATCGTACCAAAAGTTCACATTACCCCACCACATTTCAAGAGAGACTGCAGGAGGAATAATGAACCAGACTCAAAATCATGATTGCAATCACTCCCAGGTTGATAGAAGAATGGAGGTAGATTAACCAGATTTGAAGAGATTGGAAATCATATATTTTGTATGGAAGGAAATGGAAGTAAACCTCTAGGTTTGGGATGAACTGATTATGTGAGAAAGAAGTCGATGATGAATTTTCACTTCCGTTGACCCACTTAAGTCTCGTGATCTGGTAATAAAACCCCTTTAAAGATTTTAAATTCCCCAGAAACATCTCAGTTCCATGTTCATTCTACGTTTCTTGATATTGGTCTCGTTTTGAGAATTCTGGCAAATTGTGAAGATCTATGTTCTTGAACGCAGTACATACTTCTGTTAGAAATTCTGGATTTCCATTACCCTTAAGAGCATTTGTTTTTCCTCTAGGTTATGAAGTCTGATTCTGTTTATCTCTGGACTGTAGAAATACTAAGTGGACTAAGAATAAGTAGCCTGTTCACGACTCGAGATAAAGTATGATCATCATGAGGGCATAATTATGTGGTGCTCGTATTATGATGCCTGATCAACGTGATAATACCTACACCATATAATGTGCATTCATTGTGGTCATAGGATATCCGAGGAGTGCCTTTGAAACCTTAGAAGTTCTGATATCTCATCTGAATTATCTGCGATTAGTGAGACTCTGAATTCTTCCTTCCTATGCTTATTTTGTCTTTGTCCGTTAGAAATCTGAATAAGTCTGAAACTCTGATTTTCATTCTGCTAACATCTGTATATCTGCTATAAATCTTAAGCTCTCTATTGTTTGAATCTCGTCATTCGATCTGATTTCTGTCTATATTCAATATGTAATTCTGATAAGATTCACCCAGCGTCATCTGTTATATGTTGCATTGGTTTGACCCGATTCACTCTGATTTGTTTTGTTCTGAGGGATCCTAAACTTTTGCTTTTATCTGGATTGAGTCATGAGAAACTATTTGTACTTGGAAGATTATGTTGGGAGAACCTCCCCGAGCGTGAGGATATCTGCGGGAATCTTTTATAATCTGCTACGACTACGTCTGACCTTGCGACTTCAAATTTCGCGGACGAAATTTTCTTTTAAGAGGGGAAGAAGTTGTAATACCTAAGATTTAAAACTTTATAAAATGACCAAAATACCCCTCATAATTAAAACTTTAATAAAAGCTTATGTAATTATGGTTAAATCAAAAATAATTATACAAAAACCTTATAAAACTTATGAAATGATGAAAATGGACAAAATGAAAATTCTAAACCATATGTACATATTTTCTTAAGACTAGAAATAGTCCTAAATCAATTAAATAAATTGTACAATATACATTATATTTTTAAACTAAGTAAATAATGGATAAATATGGATATTATGTATAAAATTAATTTGGAAATCATGAGGGCCGAATATTTTGATCCCATAACCACAAGACTCGGCCAAAATAACATTTATATGATTCCCTACCCAAATCCTTGGCCAAATCAAATCAAAAGAAATCAAAAAAATTCAAAACCCTAGCTGAAAACATCAAATAATTCACCATCACCTCACACCAATTTTCTGAAGAAATTACATATTTTTCCTGGGTCCTTTGAGGTCATACGAAGCTTACAAAAATAGTGGTTCGTGTTGTGGAAGCCTTGGTTCGAAGTGGTGAAGTTATTGGGACGTTTAATTGTAGCCGAGAAAGGATAAATCCACAAAGCTTGTTCCTTTCGATCCAAACCAATTTTGGTATTTTTTTATCACTCTCTATACCTCATATGATCTTTATAAATTGATAAAAATGATCCATGCATCTTAATGTCGCCATACGAATTAATATAAATTAAAACCCTAATTTTATAGAATTAGCTAAATCGGCCTAAATGAATTTTGTGTGATGATTTATTATTTTTCTGGTCTTCTATGATGATTATGGAACCTATAAAAATTATTGTTTTAATTGTTTGAATCTTGGAATAATTATTTGTGAATTAGTGGTGTTTCGGCTATAACTAAAAGAAAAGAAATTCGAAAAATTTAAGGTTAGCGTTTTTGACAATGTTGTGAGTTAACTACTGATATAATGATGCTATAATGATGATTTGATACTTGGGAAAAATCTGGGGTTTGTATTATGGAATTTACATCAAAACCGAATTAATGATTTAAATGTAAAGGGGCTGTTTGGTAACTTTTAAAAGTATTGGGCTATTTTTGTAACTCTTGTAAATACAGTAGGATAATGGGAAAAATAATTAGAAGGACCATAGATGCCTATTTTGAAAGTTTGAAATTTAAAATGTAATTATATATAATTATATATGTCGGATTATAAATTAATTAAATAGGAGGACTTGTTTAGTAAATTATGTAAATTGGTATTGATTTGTACAGGTCCTAATATGAAGGATAAGTTATGTAAATATTGGAAGTTAAGGGTTGATATGATAAATGGAATTAAAAAGGATTAATTAGGTTAAATTAGAAACTTAAAGGACTAATTGTGTAAATACCTAATTCTTGGCCTAAATTTATGTTAAAGGACTAAAAGTGTAAAATCATGATACTTGATGGACTTGTGTGCTTATTTGAGTAGTTATGTGGTTTATATGTTAAATTGATAATTATAAGGATTAATTTGTAAATTATGAAACTTGAGGGTTAAAAATGTAAATGCATGAGATTCGACCTTAATTATATTGGAAGGACCAGAAATGTAATTTATTGATACTTGATGGGCTTGGATGGTTATTTGATGAATTACATGACTTATATGTTAATTATATGATTTAAAGGGCTAAATTGTAAATATTGTAACTGGAGGGGCTAAAAATGTAAATGTGATAAACTTGGCATGAATTCGACTTGAATGATACTTGAGGGGCTGTTTATGACATTTTATATAGTCGTGGTGTTTGCATGATAATTATATTAGTTAAAGGTTTAATTATGGTAATTATGTAATTAAAGGGGTTAAATGGTAACTTTTGAAACTATAAGGGTGTAAAGTGTAAATCTGATATGTTTGACTTATGTGACTTTTATATGAATGATATGATATGGTTAGTTGCAATTATGAACCCTCAACTTGTTAAAATGACACTTTTAACCCTAATGCATGTTCTGTAATCAAGTGAAACCCTAATCTCACAATATGTCTATAAAAGGAAATCTGTAATGCATGAGGCCATGAAACTTGATAGAATGTCATAACTAACTTATAAGAATATGCTAATAAGTGGAAACTTGCCTACTTTGGAAAACTGCTATTTATGGAAACTTTCTAAAAATGGAAACCTACTAATTCTGGAAACCTGCTAAAAATGGGAAGTTACTAAATCTGGAAAGTTACTAAATATGGAAAGTTGCTAAATCTGGAAAGCTTCTAAAAATGGAAAGATAACCTAAAAAGGAGTAATCCGATTTAAAATGAACTATTGAATAATACTCGACTTCTAATCCGTCTAGGTTCTGTGAAGAAGGAGGAGTTCCTATTTCTGTCTGATGTTTTTTCTTGTGTCTGCTTTGTCTTCTGGTTGAGGTACAGATATTCTGACCTTTCAGTAAGGTTTCTCATGACTCATGATCCGTTTCCTCTATACTCACTCTGATTTCTGATCTCGGTTCTTCTGATATCTCTGGTTCATTGATATTATGTTTTGTATGAAAACTTTTGAAAACATAAATGGATGATATGGGACAACTGTATGGATATGATTTCTATTAATATGATGTTAGACTTGTTTTAATGGAAATTTAATTAACTCTTGCTAAAACGTTTTAAAGAAATACCTTTATGATCATTATGATTTTCAATGAACGAAAAACCTCTAAATCTGTTTCCTTATGAAAACTTTCACACTTGTAAACCTTGAACCATTGATATGAACCCTGCTACCTTTATTCTGATATTTAGGATTCCCTATGCCATCGCTATGATTCCCTTTTCTGGTTGAACTTTTATCTGAACTACTTACTATCTGAATTGCTATCTGAACCATTGATATTGAACTTATGAAATATGAACCTTGATATTAAAACTTGTTTTACTCTTATGAAACTTAAACCTTTTCAAAGGATGAACTTCTAATTTTAAACTCGTTTAAAAGGATGGATTTCTGGTTTATGAACCTTTTGAAAGTCAAACCTCTGATTTATAAAACTGCTCATCTGATAAAATCTGACATATAAATATCTGATATGATCTGTATAATCTGAACTTCGATCTAACTGGACATTTAAATTCTGATATGAAATCTGAACTTTTGTAAATTAAACATTGACCATTCAGTATGAAACCCGGGCTATCACTAGGCATGGGGGTTCCATGTCCGTGTCATTGATGCACCAGTGACATGACTCATGTGTGGGTGAGTGATTTCTCACACCGTCCCTTTGATTATGGTCTGCACGTGAATGGGTGAGGGGCGAATGGGTGCATCCTAGGTCTGTTATCTGTTATCTGATATCTGTTATTATTATCTGTTATCTGGTGAATGTGGCTGTGTGTGCAATACATGTCCTTCACAACCCGTTGAGGTCACCCCTCTGTTTACATCTGTTATTCTGAGGCCTCCCCTCTGGATTGCATATGAGGCTGCTACTGATATTATCTGATCTGTTCTGGGCACGTAGTTGAAATACTGAATATGAAATCTAAACTTAAACTTTATCTGGTACCTTTATATTTACTTTTACACCTAACTTATATTAAATCCTTACATTTACTGTTACGCTTAACCTCTACGTTTATTTCTACCTTATTTAACTTTATCTTCATATTCTAACCATGTTACACCTTTCTGATACTTATCCAATGCAACATATTCTGTCCTTCTTTTCTGTTTCATATTACTTTGTTGTTATATCTGTTCACTGGGCTTTTTAAGCTCAGCCGCGTTTTCTTTCTCCCGCGGCAGGTTTTTAGAAGGAAGTCGGGTTATGAGTGGAGAGTACATTGGACTTAGAAGACCACACTATTGATAGCTTTTGGATTATTAGGAGCTCTGGCATCTTACGACTTAGTATTTATTATTGTTCTCATTTTTGTAACCTTGTATTTCAGATTATTCCTTTGTAACCTTTGATTCTTTTGTATTACTTATGTTGTATGTCTGTATACGCTTTGATATGTCACCATAATGTGGCACTTTAGCCCTTGTCGGGTTGGGGCGTTACAAGATGATTAGCAAGGAGCGGGGTTTACTCACTAATTCGGCAAATAACGAATTTGAACCATAATCTATGGACCATCTGCCCATTTTGCTGCGAAAAGGGGTGTTTGGTTTAAGAACTTGAAGTTTAAATATTGATTTTTCCCTCGTAAATCTCGGATTTGAAAATTTATAAGCCTGACGGCGTCACCTCACAAAGGGTGACGGCGTCAGGTGTCTGCAGAATTTGTCACTTCCCCGATTAACAATCTAATCCGTTTCTTTCCTTCTTGTTTTGTTCCAGGAAATGCATAAGCTTCACCGACCTAGCCGAGGGAGTTCTTCAAGACGCCAACGCGAAAACTTGGGTGACACGGTCCTTAGTTGGAGCGTGTTTGATGAGACGAAAAGTGATACGCTTTTAGGGGGTCATTTAAGCCCTAATTCGTATAAATGTGATCAAATATTGCCCTAAATCGTTCCTTTTGCCATTTTAGGTACTTTTGAGCGGAATTCTGGAAAACATGCATATTCGGACGTTTTTGGAGCATAAAAGTGAAGAAAACGACAAAGTCTCAAAAGATGGTGATTTATAACCTGACGGCGTCAGAAGTCACAAGGTGATGCCGTCAGAAAGTCTTGACAAAAGAGTGAAATCCAATTTTCAAATGATGGGCCAGAGGAATTAACACCTGATGCCATCAGGTGTTAGGAAAAGTAGGCCATCAGGAGTAAAGTTAAAGAGTGACGGCCCAGAAGAGTTTATAAGGTGACGGCGTCAGAAGTGGATCTTGGCCATCCGAGAAACTTATTGGCGGCGAGCTGACGGCGTCAGCCCTTATAACCTGACGCCGTCAGAGTGTAAAATCTATATATAGTTTTCTAATTTTCATTCATTAGTGTGGAACTTTGTGGAGAACTTTTAGGGCAAACCCTAAAGTCGAATTTCCTGTACTTTTTAAGGTTTCCAACCCTTGGAACCCTCATGCTTAATTAAAGATAAGTCTTCACTTCAATTCAATCAATATGTCTATGTGTTGGTTGATTATATCTTTTGCTTGTCTTGTAATTAACATGTGTAGCTAAATTCTTCTTGTGTTTGCTTAGATCTAATGAAACCTAACTATTAATTATTGGTTGATTGGTGTGTGTTGTTGTTTGTTGGGATGATTTTTCCATCAATGTTAGGCTCAAGAAAACTGGCCAACCTCCTTTATGGTAACGTGCTTGAACGGCTTGGGAAACATGTAGCCAAGGCATACTAGGCTATTAAGGTAGTATTGAATGCATGAGCCACTGTTTACAACCCCTATGGTTGTGCCGTGCATGGCATAGGGCGAGATAAGAGCTCATAGAATTGGAGAGATATGTATGCCACTCCATGAGTTATTAGGAATACACCCTTCATCCACACAAGTAACATACATATCAATTAACCGGTAAAAGATAGTTAGGGAGTACGGAAATCTAAGTAAACACAACTTTCTCCATATTGTTTTCACAACCACAATAGTTTAGATATTTATTTTATTTTAATTTGCATAAGTAGTAAACTTGGGTTAGTTGACTAGCAACTACTTCCGCCCTTCTTCCAAAACCGAGATTTTACTTGCTTTCCATAAAACATAAAAATACAAAAAGAATCTTCCTTCCACCCTTAGACCTATTAGAGTAGTTTTTCTATCCTAACGAACACTATTCCCTGTGAGAGAACGATCAATCCCCCGTACTTACCACTATCCTATACTACATCGGTCAGGTACACTGCCTGGTGGGGTTGTAAGCCTCTTGAGATCCCTTGAGAGGTAAAACCTGTTGTAAGGTTACAAAACCACGCATCAAGTTTTTGGCGCCGCTGCCGGGGAATAGTTATTGTTTAGGTAGAATTTTTATTTCTTTAGGTCTACTCATTAGAATCCTTTCTAGTGAGATTTTTTTTATTATTATTTTTTTTTCTTTTTCTAGAATTTTCTTTAGTCTATCTTTTTCTTCGTGTTTTTGTTCGTAATCTTTACCATCCGCCATCATGGAAGGTGGTAACATCCTTGATCCTAACAACCTAATTCAACCAAACCACCCACCACAACCAAACCAACCTCCTAGACCCCGCACCTTAGGAAAGTATTCCCGACCTAGCCACCTTGGCTATCGAAACACCATTGAGCTCACTCAAGGAGCCAATGTCACTCCCTTGCGATCCGACACCATCCGGTTGGTGCAAAGCGGAAGCGCATTCCATGGACTTCGTTCCGAAGATCCAAACCAACATCTCAAGGATTTCCTCAAAATCGTAGATTCCATAGACCTTGATGTTGCAACTCGAGAGACGACCCGATTACGTCTCTTCCAATTCTCTCTACGGGACCAAGCTAGTCAATGGCTTGAGCGACTTCCCGCAGGATCCATCACCTCTTGGGACGATCTCACAACTCGTTTCCTTGCTCAATTTTTCCCACCGGGGAGAACTACCAAGCTAAGGAATGATATCTTGGCGTTCCAACAACGCCAAGGCGAAACCCTCTACGAGGCATGGACTCGATTCAAGGACTTACTCCAAAAAGTCCCTCATCATGGCATAGACCTTTGGCTCCAAGTCCAAATCTTCTATGACCACATCAATCTCCACACGAGGCAAACCATTGACCAAGCGGCCGGTGGCAAGCTACGTGATCTAAGTGCGGAACAATCATGGGATCTCCTAGAAGATCTTGCTCTATATGACAACGAAAGTTGGAATGATCCCCGTGATTTGAATAAAACGGTCAAGGCAATATCTTTGCCTTCGAATAATTCAAGCACTTCCGACCGTAGGATCATGGAACTTGAAGACCAAGTCAAGTTTCTCATGAAATCCTACGAAGCTCCTAAACCTTCAAGCCAAGTGAACAAAATCACTTCTTCATACGAATTATGTAGTGGTCCGCATGACACTCGTGATTGCATGGAACTCCCTGAACAAGCTTTTGCGGACTACGCATCCACGCGTACCGACGGAGCGGGAGATAAGTGGTACACTTTCAAACCCGAGCCAAACCCCTATGGAGATTCATACAACCCCTCGTGGAAAAATCACCCCAACCTTAGGTGGAAGTCAAACCAAAACGCACCCCAAAACAATTCTTCCAACCCACCTAACCGGTTTCAACCCAATGGTAACTCCTCAAACCGTACCTTCAACAACAATCCTTCCAACAATTATGGTAGTATCAACAATTTTGAAGGATTGATGTCAAATTTTATGGCATCTCAAGAAGCTCGTGTAGCTAAATTCACAAACGAATTTAATCAACAACAAGTGGAGATGACTAATAAAATTGACAACTTGTTGAAAGCCCTCAACAACCAAGTGCTATCACCCCCACAAAAGGACGCTAGAAACACCAATAGCAGACCCTAAATCAAAGACCCTTCTTCATCCAAACATGTCTACTTTGTCAACGTTGTGACCATTAAACCAATTGATTGGAGTGAGAATGATAACGAATCAAAGGATGATGTTAAGGAAATAGAGGATGATAGGAAGATGGAAGAAGTAGTAGAAGAAGAAGACTTCTTCAATAAGTTACCAACTAGGGAGGAGCGAGCATATGATAAGAATCTATTCGATGACTCCGAGACCTCATACATCCTAGGTAACCCAATTTTCAAGGTGGGCGATCCATCTAATCTAGAAATACCATGTAACATCGGGCATTTGCATATTTGGAAAGCGTACATTGACCCTAGATCACCCATTAACATCATGACTAGAGCTCAATACAATTTGATAATGAAAAGTCAACTAGGGTATAGAGTGTTTCCCGATAAGGGATGGATTAGTAACTTCACGGGAAGAGTTAAAGGATTACCGGTTTATGTAGGAAACTTTACCTATGTCACCGAATTTGTGATTGTAGAAGATATCCGCCCAATAATCGATGCAAGTGCGACCCAAGTAGTCTTAGGCAAACCATTTATCGAAGTCTCTAGAATGACTGATGAACCTTCCTTAGGGATAGTCACATTTAAGGATGAGACCGATGAAGTGAACTACCAAATGCCGTATAAGATAGAGCAATACCAACACTTGTCAAACGTTGAGAAGGAGCTCAAACAAGCGGTCTACTATAGGAATAATGAGGATAGACGTAGGGGAGTAGACTATGTCATGAAAAGGATTTTCGGTTTCTATAAGGATTGTTTGAACTTAGGGCCCGAGTACAAAACCGGAAAAGAGGATGACTTAGGAACCGAGACCAACGACGAAGTCACGTAACGTACGGTGACTTTGAGTCTAGCTACAAGACTCGTAAATAAAGAAAAGCGCTTCTTGGTAGGCAACCCAAGCTTTATTTGTTTTATTTGTTTTTGTGTGTTTATTTGATTTTATTTGCTTCCGTATGTAAGTTATATTTCTTGTTAATGATTCATGCTTCAAACTAAATTGTGAAAATGCTTTATTTTGTTTTTAACTTCGTCTTAACTACATATAAAGGTATTTTGCAAAAGCTAAGTGTAAGAGAAATCCAAATTGGTTTATAAAGAACGAATGAACATGAATCATAACAACGAAATTAACTTACATATTAGTACTTGTTTGAGTCAAATGCTTGTATCGAGTCATAATGAATTTTTGCAGGAATTCCAGGAAGTAAGATTTAGATTTTCTAGAATTTTTCCCGGAAGGTTAACATGAGAATTCTGTCAGAACTTTCTGATGGCGTCAGGGTTAACACCTGACGGCGTCAGGTTATAATTTTCTGCAAATTCTGAAAGTTTTGTATTTTTCCGGAAACTTCAAAAGTTTTGTCAATTATTTAACGTATAATCTCCAGGAATTCTGCAATATATTCATTCCACAAGCATTATATCTTATTATGTAGATTTTACCGCCGATTTTACGCGAGGTTGGCCTTTATCTTTTTCAGGTTAACAGGTTATTTTGGACAAAAAGACGTTTATTATTTCGGAAGGGAAGCTTTGAACGTTCGTCTATCTTGGTAGAAGATCTAACCATGTTACATCACTATCCACAACAAACGATTCAGGGGAGTATTTGATTTCATTCTTTCATCTTATTTACTTTTACGTCTTTTATTTGAACATTGGGGACAATGTTCGGTTTAAGTGTAAGGGGGGTAAATGAAAGCACCGTTGAGAATACAATTACGCTTGATGTTTTGCTTTGTTTGATAGTAAATTTGTAATAAAACCATGAGAAATATTTGTTAGGGCAATTTTAGCGCCAATTTAAAATTTTTTACAACATTTAGGAGTGAACCCTTAATCTTAATGAGCGTCTCATGGATAGGAAATTGTATGACTAGCACAAAACCGTACCACTAAAAAATTTTTCCACCACAAATATGTGAGGTTCGCCCCTAGAATTGGTAGGAAAAGCATCCATCTTTGGTGCTATGATGTGAGTACCGGTAGCATTTAGATTCTAGAACTTGCGTTAGGACCATCTCAAATCCACAAGTGAGACTACATTCGTGTAGTTAAGATTTACTACATGATAAGAGCCATTAGGATTAACCCATTGTTTTACACCCGTATATTTGTTATAATTACATTGACTTCATTGGTCAAGTAATTCTCCCACACCCTTTGCGTTGTACCCATTTTTGGTACACGATACCCCTAGTACACCCTTCCGAGCCTATCCTTTCGCTTCGATCTTTGAGCATCTTACTCAAAGTGAGAATTTGTTTACACCCCACTAAATGTACACCCAAATTGCCTTAGCCTACCTTGTATGCACTCACCTTTAGTGCATTATTGTGACAACATTTGTGTTAAACCCTTTGTTAATTAT
>LBNU01032089.1:287381-301254 GCA_014162995.1 Artemisia annua | reverse complement strand
TAAGTGACGCCGTCAGGAACAAGTGAAGTCCAGAAGTGGAAAAAATACTCGTGACGATCCAGAGAGTTCGTAGTGTAAATTGTGACGCCGTCAACCAAGGCCGTCAGATCTGGAACCAGCAATTATGACCACGTCAATCAAGGCCATCAGGAAACCCTAATCGCCAAGCTGACGACGTCACCTATTGGGCTGACGCCGTCAGCCCACGTTTTCTATATATATAGAACGTTTTTTCTTATTTTTGAGAGGAATTTTGGAGTGGAGAACTTTAGGGTTAAACCCTAGTACGTGTATTACAGACCTTAGAGGGTATCCTAACCCCTCTAACTTGCATGTTTAATCCAAGATAAGTCTTTGTTCATACAATATGTCTATGTGTTGTGTGATATATACTTGTGTTTGTCTTTCTTTCAACATGCTAAGCTAATTTACTTTGTGTTTGCTTAGATCTAATGAAACCTAACTATTGATTATCATGTGATGTGTATGTTGTGATTGTGTTTGGGTGAATGTTTCATCTACGTTAGACTTGAGAAAACTGGCTAACCTCCTATACGGTAACAAGCTTGAACATCTTAAGAAACGTGAATCGTATGTGCGTTAATCGATTTTAAGGTAGTATTTCATGCATAGGTTGCTATCGGTGAGCTCATGATAGGATGCTTGACGTATCGTCATAGAGTGAGGTAGGAACTTATAGAGTTAGGGAATTGAACGCACTCCCTACGACTTGTTAGGAATACACCCGTCATCCACGCAAACTCAACATACTAATTACATGGTAAAAGATAGTTAGGGAGTAATGAAATCTAAGTAAACACTACTCTCCACCACTGATTTTCTCAAAACCAAAAAAACAAAAATATAAGTAGATTAAAAGTAGATAACTTGGGTTAGTTGACTAGCAACTAATTCCGCCCTCTCCTCCAAAACCAGAGATTTTACCTGCTTTCATAAAACATAAAAATACAAAAAGAGTCTTCCTCCACCCTTAGACCTAGATTAGAGTAGCCTTTAGCCTAACGAACACTATTCCCTGCGAGAGAACGATCAATCCCCCGGTACTTGCCACTACACTATACTACATCGGTCAGGTACACTGCCTGGTGGGGATTGCAAGCTTCTCGAGATCCCTCAAGAGGTAAAACGTAGTGCGTGTTGCAATCCACGCGCATCAGTTGTATTTAATATTATTTATTGCTTTTATGTAGCACGTATTTGCTTATTACTTTGATGCTCCTTTAACCTCATATTAGTAGTTACAGATGGTTTAGTAGTTGACAAGGGCACAATGAGTGAGTAATACCCATCATTGTTTTGATAAGTGGCATTTGTTATATGAAATCTTGAGAAGAAAAACTTGATCGCATTACAAGAGGTATCGAGTAATATATATTCTCATGAATCAATAATCAAGAGCTTATCACAGTGCAGTTTCTTCCTCTTATACGAATTATTATAAACCACTTCTAATATTGTATCCTAACTTCCTTACAACACGTTCTTAGGAATTAATGTATATTATGTTAATGTATCATGTGCATGTATTGAGTCATATATCTTCTAAACCCATATTTTTTCAATATTTTGTAGCCCCTGATGGACATTGAAGCAAGAAGTACCCAAGTTTGTTAAATTTATTAATAGCCAGCTACGTCAAAAGTCTATTAAAACAAAGGTAACTTATTGAGAGTTTTCTAATTGTTTGTTCTCTTAACGAGTGATTGTTTTCTCTTCATGGTGTCATGATAATTATCTCATATTGGTGCCTTTTCTTTTCTCAAAGAACTTATGAATGAGACGCAACGAAAACGATTGTTTATTCGGGTTTGATCTTTCATTACATTGGATAATTGTTATTGTGTTTGTTCTATTTTACATGTTAGGCTAAATCTTTATAACTCTTTTGTTTGTTGGAGTTTTGGATGGCAGGAAAGAAAAAAATACAGTCTTTAAGAAAAGAATACTAACTATTGTTTTGTTTTGTTTTTGCTTTAGTAGTTTGTTAACAAGACGCAATGACACCGATCACTCTTCGCCAATTGCTTGATGACAAAGAATCAGCATTAGGTTATTGTTCTCACAAGGTAACCATTCTGGCTTTGGTTATTCCCATATTCTTCTGTTTATTATCCATCAATTTTCCATAAATGCATGTTTTAATCAATCTAGCGTGTAATAGATTGTGTGTACTGATAAAAGGAGATTCATCTATTTAACAAACCATTATACTTGGCTTTTTGTTGCAAGCAAACCATTGGTTTTTTTTATTGCAGTCTAATCTCGAACTAATAAGCTATCAAGCATCAGTTTAAAATTACATGTTAGACTATCGTAATTTACGATGTTTTATTTAGTATACATGTACATCTACCCACATTTCGATATGTATAATAAAAACTGATCATTAAGAATTGGTAATTAGTCCAAAAGAAAGTAATAAGAAAAGGCAAATGGACAGGATGTGTGTTGCTAGAAATCTCAGTCGCAATAAATATATCATGTATGGTGATGGTGCAGTAGAAATTTCATGCTCAACTGTTGTAGAAGCCGCTATTGATAAACTATTGGAGTTGAACAGGTTCCAGCATTTATCTTAAAACAAATATTCGAACTTAAATGTTTCCCTTTTTTTTGTTGGACAGTATGCCATCACGCCTTTTGCTGATGCTTTGGACTAATTAATAGTAGTATAAATGTTTATCACACATGGAACCACCTGAAGACTATTGGTTATCGGCTATTGCAGCCACATATTGATGTCAATGTGAGCAACCCATTGTTTCACTGAAGTTGTCTCAGGTGATTATCTCTCAAATTTGTGTTTTCTATCATCACTTCTCTCTTTTTACCTTTTTCAGTGTTGTTACTCAGTCCTGTTACTCAGTCCTCATGTAGTTCAAAGAAGTTATTTGGACGATTAGATTAATGTTTATCCAGAATGGCTACGAAGGCATCTTACTTGATGATATTCTTTTTAACCGCATGCACTAGTTAGGTTAAATACCTTGGTAGCTTGCAAACAAAAAATGATTTGGAAGTCAAATAACACCAACCCACCAAACGTCCAATCGTTATTCCCCTATTTGAGTCTCAAAAGGGCATGTCCTCTCTCTTTACCATCTTTTTGAAAGTGTACCAGGTATGATGTTATTTAGGACAATTGTATTTCAGCTTAGAGCACAAAAAAAGTTCATCCATAAACAGAAAGAGGAAAAAATATGTTGCTACAAGGTATTTGGCAATTTTGTTTGTAACTATGTTGGCAGAAGCAAGTTAAAGTTTGGTATGATGAGGAATTGCCATGGTTTATTAGTAAGTTGTTTCGGATGTTGTTCGATATTGAGGATGAAGCTGCGTGGCATACTACGAGAATGAGGGACAGAAGCATCTTGCTGCACTTATTGCTCTTGCACGAGTAGCCGGGTTATGTGCTCGAATGCAGATAACACTTAACACACAGTCTATATCCATGTTGCTACTCTTAACTTTATGTTGCTGCATGTTGCTGTTCTTAACTTTATCCAATCAAGCAAACACTCAAAAAGTGATTATATGCTCGAATGCAGATAACACTTAACACGCAATCTTAAACACCCTCTAAAGCATGTTTTATACCAGTGCTATATCCAGTCCACCACCAAATACAGGACCATCAATCGCTGCTACTATAGGCTTTCTTGCTTGCATTGCAGCTATGATCAGTCAATTAACCTTAGTTATGAGTTTTTTTTTACACTTATACTTTATTAAAACGTTCAATGTGTTTTTGTCTATGTGATTACTTACTTCTCATCATTTACAATGTAGGTTGAAAGGGCGGGCAATAGAGAAGGTCCTGCTTGGGCTCCTTTACACGATAAATGTATGCTCACAACTTCTAAGTTACAAGATTGGGATAAGGCATTTGTAAGAATTGTCATCGGCTTTTCATTTTGGTTATATGTCAAATATCCAATTCGGACTTCAATGAAGGGTAAATAAACCAATCTTATGGACCTAATAACAAAATACAATTGTTTGTGCCTTGGACTCATTGAGGCAATAAGCATTCCTAATGAAGGCCTAATCTCAATTCCTAATGCGCGCTTGCTTTGACACCATAAATTGAAATTGCAGGTTCAATCTGAAATTCCAGTGAATTAGGTAAATCTTCTATCAAAACTTAGCAATTCTGTCTCTCTACCTTACTTATGTTACTTATCAGGTTCGGTACGTTAAGTTTTTCATATAAATTATCTTGGTTACACTACGTACATCATTATCGCATTTCATGTCTTAATGGAAATCTTTCTTTTCAATTTACGTGTAGATGTTTCAATCATTGGCTCAAGACGGAACAATTTGTTAAGAGTAAATGAGAGACACTTGTCTCTACTAACGGAAAGCCTAATGCGCAAATAATAAAAGAGTTAGTATCAACTGTAGAAAAATTTGTTAGTATACAACTTTAAATCAAACTATATGTATAAGAAAGCTTTGATGTGCAGGATTTATACAGGAGTTGACGTAAACCATGATTGTAGTTGGAATGCAACTACAATTAGGCGAAGAAATAAGCAATAACATCAGATTGATAAGCTTATAACATGATAAATTGAGCTTATGTGCCTTTTCTATTTTAAGTAAGGTCATTAGTCCAGAAAATAAGTTAATCCAAACACCCCCTTAGGCTTTGAGTAATGATCAAATAGTACTTATTTTAAAAAGCAATTAATGTTTCGACACAAAGCTTTGGCTGTACTCCCTCAGGTATACCCATTTCACCTTTTTACTATTATATTTGAACTTTATATATAGGTTTATGGTTGGTTGTGATAACTAAGGGGGTGTGTGTGTTAGCTTTGGCTTAAGAGATTATGTAAATTTAGAAAATCTTGAGGCTTTTTAGATTATGAGAATTGCATTATCGAAGCAATTGGTGATGTGTTAACTGGCTTGCTTTCTCTATATAAGTGTTCAGTTGTTTTGTTTTCAGGATATTAAAAAGGCTATTGAAATTGAACAAGACTAATTAAAATATTTTGTTGAAATAAATAATGCATAAAAACGTTATTTATATTTTTCAATATCTCTACGTTTTGACGATCACAAAATGTAAAATCATTAAACGTAAGATTACTACGTAAACAAGTATTAAGCTAGTTTATATCATTATATCCAACTTAATCACTTAAGGTATGAATAAACAAGTGCTTAATACATCTCATGATCAAAGGGATATTTAATTAATTATTACAAAGTTTATTTAATTACATAAACATATTATATATTTTTGAAAAAACACTTTTGGTAATAAAGAAAGATGTTTTAATCATACTAAATATATGAATTCAAATTTTTAACCAAAATCAGTTAATTTTTCACCAAATAAACCTTCCCCACTAAAAAACAAAGTTTCTGGCCGTCACAGCTGGGCTGCCCCCTTAATTTTAAGGGGGCCGGCCATGAATTAAGGGGACCGGCCACGCTCCCTGTTAGAAACTGTCAGAATTTTCTCTTATAAATACCACCTCAAATCTGGTATTTTTCCTCACCTTTTGCACGAAAATTTTCAGATCTAAATCTCTCTAAACATCTTCTAAAACCCGTTGATCACTAGATTATCAATCCTTGTTTCAAGTGATTCAATCCCTTCTCATCCTCATCCAAAGTGAAAGAAGAATACTCCTTCAACAACCAAGTTTAAGAAGTATTGTAGATTAGTTGTGTACATTATGTAAATTATTTGTGTAGTTGTGTTGTGCTTGTAATAAGTAGTTTTAGAAGAAGTAGAAGTTTTGTAGAGAAGAAGAAGTTGTGAAGTGGTGTGAAGTAGTGAAGAAGGTGTGGTGTGTACTAGTAGTGAAGAAGTTGTGAAGAGTCGTGAGATTGGTTCTAGCTAGGATTAGAACCCGACATTTAGCTTTGTGTCGTTAAGTCGGTGTAAGCGAAAGTTGTGTAAGGTTTCTCCGCCACAAGGGAGTTTGTTGACATAGTGAAGAAAACTCTCGAGTAGGTGACTCGGGGAGTGGAGTAGGAACAATGAAGGTGACCTTGTAGCCGAACCACTATAAATTCTTGTGTTGTGGTTTGATCTTTCTAACTCTTTACTTTCATTACTTATTTACTTATACTATATTTGCTTAGTTAGTTAGTAACTATATAATTTTTCATATAGTGCAAGTATTGAATTCACATAAACTAGAATCGAAGTTTTTAAAACAAAATTGTTTTCATAAATTTTAAAACGGACGTAAAACTATTCAACCCCCCCTTCTAGTTTTCCACAATTGGTATCAAGAGCCAGGTCAAACAAGATTTTTAAAATAAATTATATTTTAAAACTTGAATCTATCTATGGAATTGGAAAAATATTTAGAAGGGCAATCTATGCAAAGACCACCACTATTTGAAAGTGATGGATTTTTATATTGGAAATTTCGATTCGAAACTTATGTGAAATCAATAGACTATGATCTTTGGCATGTCATTTCAATTGGTGATATTCAATCAATAAATACTATTTCGGAAACTAAAAAGGATGAACTTGTTTCTTATGAAAAACAAAGCGATGATTTGAAAAAGAAACTTTCTAAAAATAATGAGGCTAAAATGGTTATTTATAATGCGTTACCACGCAAAGAATATGAAAGAATTTTTATGTGTAATACCGCAAAAGAAATTTGGAATTCTTTATTAATCACTCACCAAGGTAATAGTCAAGTCAAAGATAATAAAATAGATCTTCTTGTACAACAATATGAACAATTCACGATTCCGGAAGAGGAATCGATAGATAATGCTTTTGCTAGATTTAACACAATCATCACAAGTTTAAAAGCACTTGATGAGAATTTTTCTAGCAAGAATTTTGTAAGGAAATTTCTTAGGGCTCTCCATCCGAAGTGGCGTGCTAAGGTGACGGCTATTGAAGAATCAAAGAATCTATCAACTCTACAACTTGATGAACTAATCGGAAACTTGAAAGTGCATGAAGTGATAATAAAGAAAGATTCCGAAATGGTTAAAGGAAAAAGAGAGCAAAGCAAGTCAATTGCATTGAAGGCTAAGAAGGACTCAAGTGATGAAGAATACTCGACATCCGAAAGTGATGATGAAGAATACGCTATGGCCGTTAGAGACTTCAAGAAATTCTTCAAAAGACGAGGAAGACACGTTAGACAACCATTTGAAGAAAGAAAAGCATCGCATAGAATCAAGGACGACAAGAATGGGAAAAGCGAAAGGAAGTGCTTCAAATGTGGAGATCCAAACCATCTCATTGGCGAATGTCCAAAATTATCAAGAAGTCAAAATTATAAAGCGTTCATAGGAGGAGCATGGAGCGATAGTGAGAACGATGAGAAAGAGACAACAAGAGAAGAGAAGTGTCTCATGGCTAAGGCATCCGATGAGGTAAGTTCCGAAACCGAGTACTATAGTGATGATAACTTATCCTTAGACGAAAAAGACTTAGATAGCGAATATAGGATATTATGCAAAGTAGGACAAAAAGTAATGGCTAAAAATAAACTACTAAAACAAACTAACAACCAACTAAAAGATGAAATACTTGAGTTAAAAACTAAACTAAATAATCTAGAAAAAGGTAAAGAAAATTTAAGTGAATGTAAAAATTGTCTATTAGTTGAAAAAGAAAATAAACAACTTAAGAAAGAAATTAATAAACTAGAGAAATTTGAAAATAGTAGTAAGTCACTTAGAAAACTAATTAGCGCTCAAAGACCATCCGAAGATAAAACCGGTCTAGGATACAACACAAACGAAGCATCAACTAGTAAAACAAAAAGTGTAAAATTCGAAAGTGAAACTAGTGAATCAAAACCATTAGAATCAAAACCGAAGTACATACTTTTGAAAGATAGATTAGTACCCATTGCTAGTGATGAGGAAGTTAAAAGCTTTTGTAAATCATCTTTAAAACCCGATGCCGAATCTTTTAAACCAAAAATGAGGTCCAAAACTCCACCACCTAGAAAACAAATAAGTTTCCATCCTAAGTCTAAAACTCAAACTAGAGTAAACCAAAATAGACGAAACTTTAACAATAATCAACAAATGTGGAACGTCAATCCATGGGGGGATGTTTCCACCATATATACACCTAAGTCAAATCCAAAACATGTTCGGATCAAACAACTTTGGTCAAATGAGACAATGGGGACCAACGTAATTAATTCGCCATACAAGCTTGGAAATTTAAGTTGTCACCACTAGTTCGTACAATTCCTTGAAGACTTTGAAGAAAAACGCATTGAAGACGAAAGGTACACATTTCCTTTTATTTCCTTGTCAAGTATTGCATGCTTAGTTTAGTTTCTAGTATTTATATGTCTATGTTTAGCTTGTAGTTTCCGCTAGCTTTTATATTTATACCTATATTTATATATATACATATCTATTTATATATTATATCTATATATATATATATACTTAGTTATATCTAGGATCTTATAACCTAGAAAATTCATTTGTTGATTTTCTAGAACTAGAAATTGTTCGTTTACGAACCTTTTCTTTCCCCCATTGGCCTTTTTGAACTTCAACGTTCAACGATACTCATGTTGATGTAGAGAAATGAGTCGAAAAATCTATGGATGAAACAAACTCCCGTCCTCCGTTGTATACGTCTCCTTCCTATATTCTCGTCTTATAAACCCATATTATATATATATACTTATATACCTTCCACAACCCTCTCGTCCACTTGACAACTTGATTAATTTCATCCGAGATGATCAAGAATTTTTAATTGACGAAATATCAAGTAAAAGTGTCAAGTAATTCATTTCGTGCGAATATTCACCAACGTATTTTTGATTAAATATAAATCTAATATATATATAAATATTTTCTTGCTCTTTCCAGAAACCAAAACCGCGAAAAATCAAATTTTGGAGGGCGCCCCCCTTAATTTTAAGGGGACCGGTAACCAAAATAAGGGCGGCCCCCTTAATGTTTAAGGGGGCCGGCCATCTGATTGTTCCAAAATCATTTTCCCTCTTGATTCTTTTGCCAAACACTCCACTTTCTCAACACCCCAACCTTCTGCTGCTGCTGTGACGAAAACAAAACCCCAAAACCTCAAAAACCAACCTCTAATTCACTTGATTCGGGTTAATTCGCAAAGGGCAAATTTATCTAACACGATTACCATTACATATTGTAAGTTTTTCATAACACATTTCATCTAATTCCATCTAATTTGGTCAAACTCAAGATTATGCATGTTTTAATAACTTTTTTTCATAATTTATTTCGAATTGGGTCTAGGATTTCCATAACTAAATGCTTCCCTTAGGATTAGGATGCATAATTAACACTAGGAACTAATAATTACAAACCCTCTTGTCGAAAATTTTTGAAAAATTTCATACACCCCCTTTTCAAAAATTTTCGTAAACACATTGTTGAATAATGCTATAAAAACTTGTTAAAACTAATCATATTATGTTTTCATAACTTGTAAAACATGAAACTATATTTTTCGACTAAGTAAAAATATTTTTGTATACGATAAGAGGGTGTTTGGATTATGTCCAAATAATGTCGAAATTAAGTCATTGTAATTTTTATAAAACGTTGTCAAGATTATAAACCTAAAACTAGTAATTCGGAGTTGTCAAGATATATAATTCATATATATATTGACTTACTAGTAGCATAGTGTCTAGTTAAGGAAGCGTTTGGTTTAGTAAGAAAATTGGTATTTTTGAGTCAAAATATAAACCATCTTTTTCAAAAACAAATCACATGCATAAGAAACTCGTAAGAAATGGCTAGTTTTACAATCTAATGTAAATCTAGTAAACTTCATGATATATTAAGATGTTTAAAGGGGCGTTTGGATTAGTCCATAACTACTTATTAAACATCGTAAAATATATCTAGAACGAGTTAAAAATAAAAATACGGAACATAGTAAACTACTTCTTAGGATTAAAGTATTAGAGTCGAAGTATGTTTACGTTCCAACATACGTCTTAACAATACATACATATTTATTCTTCTTTATATTTATTTTGGTCTTGTTGTATTGTTGTTGTGTTTAGGTGAAAATGCCAAAAGCGACTACCGAAGACCTTTCCCAAACCAAAAATTACATTCCAAAAGTCTCCCAACTCCCTACTACATCTCCTTCCATTGGACGTCTATATTGTCAAATTGAAGATAGAAACGTTCATGAGGGACGTGTAGTAGATCGTGCTTATTCCTAATCCGACTACATCGATCGCTTGTTTACAAGCGTCAACTTCAATTGTCTCTTTGAAATCAATGAACCCATTGTCCCTCGTTTCATAGTCGACTTCTATAGCCAAGTCACGGTTCAAACCGATGATCTTGGTTTCATCACCATCTCTTTCATGATCCAACACGAATTCATTACCTTAACCCTTGATCAATTCGGTCAAATCCTCCAAATTCCTTTCAGAGGTCAAGCCGTTTTCACAAATGAGTGGGACCTCGAATCTCTTCATCGTTGTCGACCAACCTTTGGTCCATATCTCTCCGACATTCCTCATCCCGACGAAATTCGTCAAATCCTTGGGTTGCAGCGTGCCACTACCACCCGAAAAATCAAATCAAAAAATGTCGAAATCTCTTCAAATCAAATTCTTCTCAAGGAATTAGGCCCCAACATGAAGCGTTGGGAAGAACTCATTCGAGAGAATGCTTTCGGTACCGGAGGACACCGGGACCATCTCCCGGCGTGCCTAGCTCACATGTTGTATTATATTCAAACAAGATTTTTAAAATAAATTATATTTTAAAACTTGAATCTATCTATGGAATTGGAAAAATATTTAGAAGGGCAATCTATGCAAAGACCACCACTATTTGAAAGTGATGGATTTTTATATTGGAAATTTCGATTCGAAACTTATGTGAAATCAAAGGATCTAGATCTTTGGCATGTTATTACTAATGGTGATTTTCTTCCTTTACAATATAATTCGGAAACTAAAAAGGATGAACTTGTTTCTTATGAAAAACAAAGCGATGATTTGAAAAAGAAACTTTCTGAAAATAATGAGGCTAAAATGGTGATTTATAATTCATTACCACGCAAAGAATATGAAAGAATTTTTATGTGTAATACCGCAAAAGAAATTTGGAATTCTTTACTAATAACTCACCAAGGTAATAGTCAAGTCAAAGATAATAAAATAGATCTTCTTGTACAACAATATGAACAATTCACGATTCTGGAAGAGGAATCGATAAATAATGCTTTTGCTAGATTTAACACAATCATCACGAGTTTGAAAGCACTTGATGAGAATTTTTCTAGCAAGAATTTTGTAAGGAAATTTCTTAGGGCTCTCCATCCGAAGTGGCGTGCTAAGGTGACGGCTATTGAAGAATCAAAGAATCTATCAACTCTACCACTTGACGAACTAATTGGAAACTTGAAAGTGCATGAAGTAATAATAAAGAAAGATTCCGAAATGGTCAAAGGAAAAAGAGAGCAAAGCAAGTCAATCGCATTAAAGGCTAAGAAGGACTCAAGTGATGAAGAATACTCAACATCCGAAAGTGATGATGAAGAATACGCCATGGCCGTTAGAGATTTAAAGAAATTCTTTAAAAGACGAGGGAGATACGTGAGACAACCATTTGATGAAAGAAAGACATCGCATAGAAACAAGGTTGACAAAAATGGGAAAAGCGAAAGGAAGTGCTTCAAATGTGGGGATCCTAACCATCTCATTGGTGAATGTCCAAAATTGTCAAGAAGTCAAAATCATAAGGCGTTCGTAGGAGGAGCATGGAGCGATAGTGAGAACGATGAGAAAGAGACAACAAGAGAAGAGAAGTGTCTCATGGCTAAGGCATCCGATGAGGTAAGTTCCGAAACCGAATACTATAGTGATGATAATTTATCCTTAGACGAAAAAGACTTAGATAGCGAATATAGGATATTATGCAAAGTAGGACAAAAAGTAATGGCTAAAAATAAACTACTAAAACAAACTAACAACCAACTAAAAGATGAAATACTTGAGTTAAAAACTAAACTAAATAATCTAGAAAAAGGTAAAGAAAATTTAAGTGAATGTAAAAATTGTCTATTAGTTGAAAAAGAAAATAAACAACTTAAGAAAGAAATTAATAATGCCTAGCATGTTGAAAGAAAGACAAGCACAAGTACATATCACACAACACATAGACATATTGTATGAATAAAGACTTACCTTGGATTAAACATGCAAGTTAGAGGGGTTAGGATACCCTCTAAGGTCTGTAATACACGTACTAGGGTTTAACCCTAAAGTTCTCCACTCCAAAATTCCTCCTTCAAAATAAGAAAAAAACGTTCTATATATATAGAAAACGCGGGCTGACGGCGTCAGCCCAATAGGTGACGTCGTCAGCTCGGCGATTAGGGTTTCCTGACGGCCTTGATTGACGTGGTCATAATTGCTGGTTCCAGATCTGACGGCCTTGATTGACGGCGTCACAATTTACACTACGAACTCTCTGGATCGTCACGAGTCTTTTTTCCACTTCTGGACTTCACTTGTTCCTGACGGCGTCACTTAGTAGAGTGTGACGGCGTCACCTTCAGTGATCTTCAAGGTCTTTTGAGTTTTTGTTGTTTTCCGCACTTTTTCACTCCGAAAACGCCCGAAAATGCTTCTTTTGTGATTTTCCCTTCAAAAGTACCTAAAATGAGAAAAGAAACGACTTTGGGTGAAATCCAAACCAAAAACATACGACTTAGGACTCAAAATGACCCCTAAAAATGTAACATTTTTCGTCTCATCAGGTGGCCTAGTGGTAAAAGGCTTGTGACTATCACTTTAAAATGTATGAGGTCTCAAGTTCAATTCCAGCCAGGTGCAAATAACCTTAAGTGGCCATGCCAACCTCCTGAAAAGGGAGGGCTTCACCTGGTTTGAGTCTGTGTGGCGGTGGGTTCAAACCCCGTTGATTAGTCGGCCAATAAGGTCGGAAACCATGGTTATCAAAAAAAAAAATGTAGTAATCTTGCATTTAATGTTTTTACATTTTGTGATCGTCAAAACATAGGGATATCGAAAAATATTAATAACGTTTTTATGCATTATTTATATCAACAATCTCACCCTTTTTGATGATTACAAAATCTAAACTCATTAGACGAAAAATTAATATATATCCAAGTATTTAGTGAGTTTATACCATTTTCCCCCTTTTTGTTAGCATCGAAAAGGTTATCCCGAAGAGTGTAGAACTCCCTCTGGACGTATACTCCCCCTCGTTTTAAGGTCATAAGAAAAATCGAGATATGGAATGGTTGCAAAAATATTTAGAACACAAGCAATATATATGATGCATGAAATAAATGTGGTACAAGAGAAATGCATGAAAATAAAACACAAGAAGCATTCATTAATAGAATTATTTAAACTAGATTATGTTTAAAACATAATCCTTGGTACATAAGCATACATTTATGTTTTTCTAGCAAACTACACTAGATAATACTAAGTTGTCAACTTGAGGTCTCTTGGACTTTCTTGGGATACAAAAGGTTTGTGGTGATTTTATTGGGAAGCATGGAGGTTGCATTCAATGGTTTGATGGTGACGGGTATGGAGTGGAAGGAGTGGTTCTAGGGATGTTGTACCGAATTAGTGGTGGTATTGGATGAGGGCGAGTGAGGAGATATTCGATCCAAGAAATATCTTCACTTAGGTCAAGAATTTGTTTTTGTAGGAAATAGCAACAAGGACAATAGTAGGTGTGGTTGATGACTTGATCCAAGTTGAGTGAGTGAGGCAAGCAATTTGAGCATGGAGAGGAGGGAGGCTTGCCCAAGTTGCGTTGTGCAAGATGCATAGCATTGAGATCACGAAGATCACGGGTTATGTTGAGTTCTTCA